>OY755198.1:8728534-8821622 GCA_963576735.1 Bedellia somnulentella
GAGAATATCCCTCAAATAGGGAGGCACTCCGTGGTATACAAGTGCCTCCCTGATACACGAGAAGGGCAAGGTGTTGAAGGCGTTCCTAATGTCCAAGGAACACGCCAGCACCACCTCGCCCCGACAGACCGCCTCGTCCGCTATACCTCGGACGCGTTGCACCGCATCAATTGTTGAGCGGCAGCTGCGGAAGCCGAACTGCTGGTCCGATATATTCGGACCAGACTCCTCCAGATGCTCAACGACGCGGGAAGAGATGACTCTCTCCAGAAGTTTTCCCACCTCGTCGAGCAGTACGATGGGCCGGAACGCCGAGGGCTCAAGTGAGTCGGCGGGGCGCCCCTCCTTGCGCAACAACACCAATTTACCTGTTCTCCAAGGCTCAGGAAACACTCCTCTTTCCAGGCACATGGAGAACAGGTTACACAACCTATCAGCAAGGAAGGGCTTCAGCGCCACAACCCAGGCCTGCCCCGGGATTCCATCTAAGCCCGGGGCCGTCTTCTTTGCCTGGAGGCGCTTGACGGCCACCGCCAACTCTGGCTCAGTGACCTCCGGCACCACCTCTTCAACCTCCGCAGCTGCTATAGACCCGCCCATCTCCGGGGCCGGGTGTTCCGGCCTTGATGGGAACAAGACCGAGACAACGTTCTCCACGACGTCCGGCTGGAGACTACTGGTCAATGGGGGTGCCCAGGGACGCAGCTTTTGCCGCGCCATCCTGTACGGCCGCCCCCATGGGTCATCGTTGAGAGTCTCCAACAGTTCCTTCCTGGAGGCGATTTGGGCCCTAAAGATTTCCAGTTTAAGGGCCTGCTTTGCCTCCTTATAGGCGTCGTAGAGACGGCCTTCCTCGGCCTCGTCCCGGCGTCTTCTTCTTCTGTGACGGGCGTACTGGCGCCTTGCCGCCACGCATGCCGTGCGAAGCTGCGCAATGTGGTCATTCCACCAGTACACCCGTCGTCTCGGAGCCATCGGGCCCGCGCGGGGCATCGATGCGTCGCAGATCTCTGTGAGAGCCTCACGAAACCAGGTCACCTCGTCGTTCAGGTTGGCGGCCCTATCTGGGCTGGCCAACCAAGACTGGACAATGGCAGCTTCCGTCATAAGCTCCTTGTCCAGCCTGCTGAGGGCCCATCTTGGTCCCTCGTTGGCCGACGGGCCACTTGACGAGTTGGCCTGGCGAGACGCGGAGATGTCGAAGCGAATGTAACGGTGATCTGAGAACACCTCCACGTCCGTGATGACTCTCCAGCCCTGGATGAGGGCGCAGAGGTCGGGAGTCGCTAGTGTCAGGTCGACAAGAGAACTCCCGTTGCGACGCACACAGGTGGGTACCGAACCCCTGTTGGCGACAACCAGACCTGTAGCTGTCAACCACTCAACGACGGTGTCGCCGAATGGATCATCGACCGGGGAGCCCCAAGCTAAAGACTTGGCATTAAAATCCCCGGCAATCAACACTCGGCGAGGGCGGCTTCGCTGGACTACCGCTTCCAGTTCCCCAAGCAAGACCTCGAGGTCAGCGCGCGGTCGGTTGGGGGAGAAATAAACGGAGACCAGAACCTCCTCTCCCACCAACGCCGAAACAAAGCTGTGACCCCGAGTCACGTCCCGAAACTGCAAACCAGCAGCCCCCGAGATAGTAATAGCCGCTACACCGTCTAGGTCCGACACCCAGTTTGCCCCCGCAGGGACAAAGTATGGCTCCGAAACCATTCCAATTTTAATTGACCACTGTGCCATGCTCTGTAGAAACAGGTTCTGGGCGCAGGCACAGTGGTTCAGGTTCGCCTGGAGGAACCGCGTGGCCATTATTGATCAATGACCACGGGCTCCCCCCCTTCTTCCATAGGCTCACTGTTGTTAGACAGCGGGCGAGAGGACTTTGTTGGCTGCCGTTTTGATACAGCCCCAGGACCGGACTTTTTATTAGCCTTCTTAGTGCACGACTTTGCCCCAATCCGGTGCTCTGCTGGCTTGTTGTCAGCAGCGCAGATGGGGCAGTAGGGCTTTTTGTCACAGTTCCTCGCTTGGTGGCCCTCATCTCCGCAGCGGAAACAAAGCCCACTGCGGTCTGTGCTTGAAAGGCAGGTGCTACGAACATGCCCAATTTCTAGGCACTTATAGCACCTTAAGTCCTGGCGAGGCAAAATTTGGACGCGGGCCAAACTCCAGCCAATCTGAATTGCCCCGATCTTGCTCACCTTTTTGAGCGTTTCAACGGGGCAGCGAACCCAAACTGATCCCTTTCCTCTCGGGCCTTCTCTTATTTCTCCGATTTTAACGTCGGCAGCGGGACATTCACCTACATTGGCGACTGCCTCTGACACCTCTTCAGGTGATATCGAGTCGTCCAGGCCGAGCAAACGCATGTCCCCCGTCTTCATCGGTCTAGCCACCTTCGCTTCAGGAGGCAAGACTTCTTTAAGTTTGGAGGCCAGCACGTCCGCTTTGATTTTTGCATCAGCACCGGACACCTCGATTAATCTCGCTCCAGTAATCGTTTTACGTGTCCGAATCTTATTGATGCCAATTCCCGCTAGGTCAATGGCCTGTCTAGCTTGCCTCATGATTGAAGGGTATAAAGAGCCTTCAGCTTCGGCCCCCTCTTTAAGGGTGACACTAACAGCTGCAGAACGAGGTACCCTAATCAGTGAAGAAGCCTTCTTCTTACCCGCGGTTTTAGCAGCAGCTGGTGTTGTCGGTGAAGGCTTCTTCTTGCGCCTTACCACAGTAGCCCACGTGTCTGGTTCCCGAACAGACGGGCCTGGCAAGGGCAGGTCCTGTGGGAGCCTTGTTGAAGAAGGCGCTCTGGTGCTGGCAGTTTCCGGCTTGGACGGGGCTGGAGCTTTGGATTGCGCCGGTTTGTTGGCGGATTTTTTCCCTTTTCCTTTCCCTTTCGCCTTTCCACTAGCCTGTGCTGGTTCCACACCTGCGTCAGAAGGTTTTGCCGGAACCTTCTTTGCAGCATCTGCGGCGAGTGGTGGACGAACACGTTGAGCTGGTAGAAGGCGTTCCTCAAGGCCCTCAAACCTAGCGTTGATCATAGATCCAACCTGTATCATGATAGAGCGCGCCAGATCGTCACTGTTGGGGGCTACTACACTAGGAGTAGAACGAGCACTTATCACCTCAGCCTTGAGTTCAGTGAGCTCCCGGCGCAGACAGTCAAGCTGGTTCGCTAAGTCTGCTTTTTCCTCAAGCGCCTTTATGTTTTGGTCTCTCAAGCGGGTTATCTCCTCCCGTAAAGAAACCACTTCCGACGAGGATGAGCATTCTCGAAGCCGCTCGGTATACTCGGTGATATCCTCCGCTGCGTTTTTTAATGCCCTCACAAATGTGCCTTTTAGGTTGCCTGATTTCCTGGCAACCTCAAGAACAATATTTGCACCTTCCTTCACAGCTTGGGCAAGATCCGCCGCAGATTTAACCTCCCTGGGAGTAGGCGATGACCTAAGAGTTACCCTCTTAGATACATACCTGTCCACTTTCTTTGACAGGACTTCCTGCTCGCTGCTTTTAAGCTCTTCTCTTAAGAATTGCTTCCTCATTGCTGCAGCTTCAGCCCTTGCTTTACCAACCCCAACATATTGACCCGTCGAGGGTGGTCTTCCGCGGCCTCTTTTCGAAGGCGCCTTGCTGGAAGAAGCAGCAGTCCGAACGCTTCCATCCGAATCGGAGGTACTCAACCCGCTTGTAGCAGGTCGTTTCCTCTGCAGTTCCAATAAATTATTGGAACTTCCCGCCGCAACGAGAGATGTATCACTTACGTTCCCTTCAGTATCAGAGTCCATAATCAAGCTTGAGTTGTCGTTTTGGAGGTCAATTCGACCTCCCGAGAGATGGGTGTTGCCCCCCCCAGAATACGAGGGGCTGCCTGTATCCGAAGATACAGGGAGGGATTCTCCACCGGCGGGGCCGGTGGTACCCTCCTGGGGTAAAAAATGTACATTTTCACTCATCATAAATTTTTTGGTAGGCAATTTTACCCTCGGCCTACCATCGAGCATTCCCTCCCCCCCGCGCTTGGCACTGGGTTCCTCCCAGCCATTCATCCCCTCGGCACGCTGACCTTGGGATTAGGGTAATTTTTTATAGAGGTTTTCTTCCTCGCGGCTCAGACCTCAGTGGCCTGAGCCCCCGTTCTTACAAGTAAGTTTACGGGTTGGCCGACAGTGACGTAAAGAAACTGCCGCCCCCTAACCACCAGGCCGCTCAATGTGAGACAGACGCCGGGGTTACACTCCACTAAATTAACCCGATGCGGGAAAGACTACTCGACAAGCCAAGCACATGAAGTGCAATGACTTCTCGTCCACTTACTGCTACCTCTGGAAGCAGAGGAGAGAAGCGGACCCACCTCGATGCCATTGGCTTCACCCCGGACTGGATTGCCCGGGGCTACTGAGCCCCCACGCCACGACAAGGCTGCACCGTGTGGGGGAACCTAACCTAACCTAACCTAACCTAACCTAACCTAACCTAACCTAACCTAACCTAACCTAACCTAACCTAACCTAACCTAACCTAACCTAACCTAACCTAACCTAACCTAACCTAACCTAACCTAACCTAACCTTTTTTTTTTTTTTTTTTTTTTTTTTACGTGGGGAAATCCTCATGGATTCCCCGCCGCATGGGGGTGCGACGGGGATATGTCAGACTCCTACTGACTAAAACCCCACGGTGGTCCTTCCTGGTGCCCAAATGTGGGGCCTCTGGGTACTCTTCAATGCAATGTTCCCGAGACCCCACACACCTAATGCCTCGCGGCATTCCTTCTTTGGGGGGGACAGAACCCCCCTTTTCCACTTTTGTAGTCACGGACGCTCAGGACCACCTAAGCGCCCGTCCTTCTTGGGCAGGGTTTGGTAGCGCGCAGATAGCCCCACTCTGCGCGCCTCCTGCCCGTGGAGCCCCGCTTTCGGCGACGCACGCCATATGGGGGCTCCGTGGTCTTACAAGACCCTAACCGAGGCCGCGGTGCGTCAGTGGTTCCTGGCACCGCGGCGACGACGGCCCCTTCCGGTGGGGTCCGCCAACTCCCTCTCTCGTTCGGCGGCCTCCTTTGCAAGCATGACTCGTTCGCAAAAGGAGGCCGCCGCTGCCCACGCATCGGGTCTCTCCACCATTGCCGCGATTACGGCTGGCAGAGAGAGATCCGGGCCGATGACCGCCCGGAGTGCTGCCCTCTCTTCATCCCACGCCGGGCACACTTCCAGTGTGTGCTGCGCCGTCTCTTCGGGGCAATTTAGGCAGTGGTGGCAACGAGCGGCCTGCTCTTTACCCAGCCGCCACAGGTACTTCCCGAAGCAACCATGCCCGGAAAGGACCTGTGTCAGCCGGAAGCTCAGAGAACCATGCTCTCGCTGCAACCACTGCGTAAAGACGGGGAGGATCGCCTCCACCGTCTTGTGCCCCGCACTAGGCTGACCCAGCCTTAGTGCCCAAGCGTCGAGGGCAGCGGCCTCTACTTGCTGCTTGTAGGCCGCTGTTTCCCGATCCGTGGGCCAGTGGCCCTGTGTCCGCCGTTCTTCGCGCCAGTGGAAGGTCGACGCGAGAACTTGCGCGTCTAACTCCCACGGCTTTGAACCCGCCAATAGGCAGGCAGCCTCTCGGGATACCGTACGGTATCCCCTTGACGCCCTGACAGCCATGAGCCGTTGCGGCGCGTGAAGAAGCGCCGCATTCGACCCCTTCAGGGCGTCAGCCCAGACTGGGGAGCCGTACATAGCCATGGACCGTACGACCCCCATGTAGAGCTGCCTGCACCCGTTCCTAGGGCCCCCAAGGTTCGGCAGGAGTCTGCAGAGTGCAGCTGCCGCAACCATCAACCGGGGCCCCAAACGCTCGAAGTGAGCGTGGAACGTCCATCGGCCGTCGAGCACTAATCCCAGGTACTTCAAAGTTGACTCGACGGCAATCCTCTCGCCACCCACAACGATGGCGGATTCTCCAGCCGGCGGACCGTTCCGAGGGCCATGGAACCACATGGCCTCGGATTTGTTCAGGGCCACTTCCAGGCCCAATGACCTGATCCGGCGCACAACGTGCGCTACTCCTGCAGTTCCGCGAATGGCGGCCTCTCTGTAAGTCTTCCCTCGGGCCGTCACTAGGGTGTCGTCTGCATAGCATGTAAGTTGGACACCCCAGAGGTTGGCGCCGCGTAAAACCCAATCGTAGCCGATGTTCCACAGAAGTGGGCCCAAGACTGAGCCCTGTGGAACACCGCAACACATCTCGCGGCGACCCCAACCCTCCCGAAGCGGATATGTGATGAACCGATCCGAGAGGTACGACCCGAGGATCCTTCCCAAGTAAGGAGGCACTTCATGGAACTTCAGTGCCTCCTGAATACAAGACCAGGGGATGGTGTTGAAAGCGTTTTTGATGTCAAGCGATACCGCCAACACCACCTCACCCTGGGAGACCGCCTCGTCCGCAATTGAGCGGACCCGCAGAACTGCATGAACTGTCGAGCGACAGCGTCTGAAACCGAACTGCTGGTCCGAGAGATTTGGACCAGCTCCCTCGAGGTGCTCGACGATTCGGGCAGAGATCACCCTCTCTAAAAGTTTACCCGCCTCGTCGAGCAGCACAATCGGTCGAAAAGCCGAGGGTTCTACAGAGTCGGCGGGGCGCCCTTCCTTCCGCAACAAAACGAGTTTGCCCGTCTTCCACGGCTCTGGGAAAACACCTTGTTCCAGGCACGTGGTGACTAGGCCCCGAAATCTCTCCTGCAGGAAGGGCTTGAGCGCCACTACCCACGCCTGCCCCGGGATCCCATCTAGTCCCGGGGCCGTCTTCTTTTTCTTCAGGCGCTCTATGGCCACCGCCAACTCCGGTTCGGTTACTTCGGGGACGAGAAGTTCGTCCACCGAACGCTGCCGCTCAATCGCCATCATGGGGGGCTGATGCACACCCCTGGCCGGGAACAAGACCGAGACCGCATTTTCCACTACATTTATCTGGAGGCTCGTAGTTAGTGGGGGCGCCCATGGTCGTAGCCTTTGCCTGGCCATTCTGTAGGCGCGCCCCCATGGATCGTCGTCCAGAGCCTCCAGTAATTCCTTTCGGGAGGCTTCTTTGGCGTCGTAAATCGCTAGTTTAAGTGCTTTTTTAGCCTCCCGGAAAGCCTCGACAACGCGATTCTCTTCGGCCTCGTCCCGGCGTCTCCTCCTTCTTATTCTTTTGCACTGGCGTCTCGCCGCGATGCTCGCACGTCGGAGTTGTGCGATCTCGGCGGACCACCAGTGCATCTGGCGTCTCGGAGCCATCGGTCCCACTCGGGGCATCGATGCGTCGCATACCTCTGTGAGGGCTTCACGAAACCAGCTCACCTCGGCACTGATGTCGACGGCCGCACCGGGCGGCGGTGACATCCAGGACTGGACGATGGAGGCTTCAACCATCATCTCCTTGTCCAGCCTGCTGAGGGCCCACCTAGGTCCCCCATTTGCCGACGCTCCACCCGGTTGGGTGGCTGGTCTGGACGTGGAGATCTCGAACCGGATATACCGATGGTCCGAGTACGACTCCACGTCCGTGATAACCCTCCAGCCCTTGATCAGGGCCCAGAGGTCGGGAGTTGCGAATGTTAAATCGACGATCGAACTCCCGTTATGCCGAACGCATGTAGGTGTCGAACCCCTATTGGCCAAGGCCACTCCAGCAGCCGTCGCCCACTCTAACACCGCTGTGCCAAAGGCATTTGCATGTGTCGCTGGAGAACCCCAAGCCGAGGATTTGGCATTGAAATCTCCAGCGACCAATATTTGGCGTGGGCGACGTTGCAGGACTGCTGCCTCCAAATCTTGCAGAAAGATCTCAAAATTTGCAAGGGAATCGTTCGGGGAAAAATATAGGGAAAAGATAACAAGGTCCCCCACCCGTGCCGAGACGAAACCCCTGCCCCTTCTCACTTCTTCTAGCAGCAGCCCCGACGAACTGGTGACGGTGATAGCCGCCACACCGTTGAGGTCCGACACCCAATTAGCCCTTGTTGGGACGTAATATGGCTCCGAGACAATACCCACATTTATAGACCACTCCGCCACGCTCTGAAAGAAGAGATCTTGAGCAGTGGCGCAGTGGTTCAAGTTTGCTTGAAGGAACCGCACAGCCATTAATTAACGACCATGGGTTCCTCCACTGTCCGCACATCTGACTGATTGCGGACATTTTTTCCCTTCTTCTGGGCAGTGATGGGTGTAGAGTCCAGCCCTTTTTTTGCCAGCCTTCTCCTATTTGCTGAGCAAGTTTTCGCTCCAACTGTATGCCCGAAAGGTTTGTTGGAAGCCTTACAGACTGGACAGCACGGTTGCGCGGTGCATATCTCTGCTTTGTGACCTGATGAGCCACAACGATGGCAAAGGTCGCTGCGGTCTACTTCTGATGTGCATTGCGCGCGGACATGACCCGCCTCTAGGCATTTGAAGCAACGCATAGTTTTCTGGGGCAAGTGTTGTACTCGAACACTTCCCCAGCCTATTTGTAATTTCCCCGCCTGCAACAGCTTTTTCGCCGTTGGCAATGGACACCTTACTATTACTGTGCAGGTTCGGCGAAATCCAGTAGCAATCTTTCCTACTCGGACGTTCCCCGGAGCACAGCCTCCCGCGCTAGCAATAGCTTCACCGATTTCAGCTTCTGACACCGAATCATCTAGATCCATTAGGCGGATCGTCTCAATTTTTTCGGGTCTTGATACTCTCACTGAGTCTAAGGGAAGCACTTCCCTCAGTTTTTCTGCGAGTTTATCTGCCTTTATTTGTGCCTGCTCTCCAGTGACTTCTAATTTTCGAGCCCCCGTCAAAGCAGATCTTATGCGCAGAGGACCTATTCCCAGGCCAGACAGATCGATGCGTTTTCTGGCATCTGTCATAACACTATTGAGTGTTATGCCCTTATCAGCAGCATTCTCCACTAGGCTTATGATCACCGCTGCAGAACGGGGAACTTTTAGTTTTTGAGCTGCCACTTTGGCTGTTGCTTTTTGTGGAGCCTTAGCTTTTTCGCTGGTTTTGGGCTTTTTCTTACCGCGGCGGACCACTGTTGCCCAAGAGTTCTCGCCGGGAGCCACCTGAGAAGGCTGAGCTGGTTGCTCTTTTAAAGTCGAGGCTACCGCAACGGCAGGGGAAAAAGCTGTGGATGAGGCAACTGCTTGCTGTGATTGTGGCGTGGTCACAGACTTTTTGCCTTTTCCTTTACCTTTGCCCTTGGAAGTTACTGCACTTATTTGAGAAGGAACAGATTGCACCTCTACTGGAGCTTCTGCTTGCTGTTTCCTTCTATCTGCTGCCAAAGGTGGCCTCAGCCGTTTTTCGGGCAACAGGCGCTCTTCTAGAGCCTCCAACCTCGCGTTGATCATTGTCCCGACTTGGATCATTATGGATTGGGCCAGGTTTTCTCCAGCATCAACGGCAGTTCCGCCACTCCTTACTTCTGCCCGAAAGGCTTCCATCTCCTGCCTCAATTTGGCTTGCTCTGCATGAAGACCTTCGTTGCTGGCCTTCATTTGTTGCAGCTCATTTTTGAGGCGGGCGTTCTCATTTTGGAGTTTTATGTTTTCGTCTGTTGCAGTGCGGTCCGACATGACCTCAGACAACTCCTTAATTGAGGTGACCGCATTTTTTAGGTCCCTGACAAAAGTACCTTTCAAACTTCTCGATCGGTTAGCCACATGCATCACGACTGACAGATGTTCCTGAACTGAGCTTAACAAATCGTTGGTCGTTTTCTCAGATGCAGGGACGGAGACTTTTTGTGCCTGCTCGCGTTTTTTCTGCTGCAAAGGGTTGTGTCTCTCTACGCGGTGAGATGTTTCCTCCGTTTGCTGGCGCATGAAACTCTCCCGTTTTGCAGCAGCTGCTTCCTCACGCGCCTTACCTATACCTATGTATTGGCCGGTTGTGGGTGGCCTGCCTCTGCCCCTTTTTGCAGAAGCTGAGGATTGACGCCTCTCTTCAATGGTAGTGTCAACACTGTCATCAGAGTCTGAGACGCTCAGACCGCTACCAGCTCGTCGCTTTCTAATGAGGTCGAAGAAGCTATTCGAACTCCCTGCTGTCTTCATTGACGTGTCGCTCATCACCTCCTCACTATACTCGGAATCCGTTAATCGTTTGCTGTGGTCGTTTGGTTGGCAGTTTTTGCCCCCCCCAGAATACGTGGGGGCGCCTTCCGCGGCCGCGGAAGGGTGGGATTCCCCCTTTCGGGGACCCACCTGGGTAATACTTTTCAAACATGCCGAATTATCCATTTTTGTTTTTGGTAGGCTTTACCCTCGGCCTACCATCGAGCTTTCCCCCCTTCCCTGACGCTAGGCACTGGACCCCCTCCAGACACTCATCCCCTCGGCACGCCGACCTTGGGATTGGGGTAATTTTTTATAGAGGTTTTCTTCCTCGCAGCCCAGACCTCAGTGGCCTGAGCCCCCGTTCCCACCGAAGTAGGCTTACGGTTTGGCCGACAGTATCATGAAGACACCGCCGCCCCTCCATCACCAGCCGCCCAAGGTGGGTAGCTGGGACCGAACGCAAGACAGAACCTGGCCGACCGATGCGACACAGACGCCAGGTTCTAACACCCGCCCCAGCCGCCCAATGTGGACAAACGCTGGGGCTAAGCCGCGCACATCAGAATGTGCCACGACTTCCCGTCCGCTTACTGCTCGCTCTGGAAGCAGAGGAGAGAAGCGGACTTTTGGTACATTAGCTTCACCCCGGACTGGATTGCCCGAGGCTACTGAGCCCCCACGCCACGACAAGGCTGCACCGTGTGGGGGAACCTAACCTAACCTAACCTAACCTAACCTAACCTAACCTAACCTAACCTAACCTAACCTAACCTAACCTTTTTTTTTTTTTTTTTTTTTTTTTTTTTTTTTTTTTTTTTTTCGTGGGGAAATCCTCATGGATTCCCCGCCGCATGGGGGTGCGACGGGGATATGTCAGACTTCTACTGACTAAAACCCCACGGTGGCCCTTCTTGGTGTATACAGTTTGGGGGTCCTTGAAGACTTTAACCAGAGGCAATATTCCTCGGACCCCCAGCACCTAACGCCTTGTGGCGTACCTCAATGGGGGGGTTTTTGGTACCCCCCTTTTTTACCATCACCAAGCAGCGGACGCTCAGGGCCACCTGAGCGTCCGCCCTTCTCGGGCAGGGTTGAGTAGCGCGCAGATAACCCCACTCTGCGCGCCTCCTGCCCGTGGAGCCCCACTTTCGGCGACGCACGCCATATGGGGGCTCCGTGGTCTAAGAAGACCCTACCAAAGGCCGCGGTGCATCAAGGGTTCCTGGCACCGCGGCGACGACGGCCCCTTCTGGTGGGGTCCGCCAACTCCCTCTCTCGTTCGGCGGCCTCCTTTGCAAGCATGACTCGTTCGCAAAAGGAGGCCGCCGCCGCCCACGCATCGGGTCTCTCCACCATAGCCGCGACCACGGCCGGCAGAGAGAGATCCGGGCCGATGACCGCCCGGAGTGCTGCCCTCTCTTCATCCCACGCTGGGCACACTTCTAATGTGTGTTGTGCCGTCTCCTCGGGGCAATTTAGGCAGTGGTGGCAACGAGCAGCCTGCTCCTTGCCCAGCCGCCACAGGTACTTCCCGAAGCAACCATGCCCGGAAAGGACCTGTGTAAGCCGAAAGCTCAGAGATCCGTGCTCTCGCTGCAACCACTGCGTAAAGACGGGGAGGATCGCCTCCACCGTCCTGTGCCCCGCACTCGGCTGACCCAGCCGCAGTGCCCAGGCCTCCAGGGCAGCTGACTCGACCTCCCGTTTGTAGGCCGCAGTCTCCCGATCCGTGGGCCAGTGGCCCTGTGTCCGCCGTTCTTCACGCCAGTGGAAGGTCGACGCGAGAACTTGCGCGTCTAACTCCCACGGCTTTGAACCCGCCATTAGGCAGGCAGCCTCTCGGGATACCGTGCGGTATCCCCTTGACGCCCTGACAGCCATGAGTCGTTGCGGCGCATGAAGAAGCGCCGCGTTTGACCCTTTCAGGGCGTCAGCCCACACTGGGGAGCCGTACATAGCCATGGACCGTACGACTCCCATATAGAGCTGCCTGCACCCGTCCCTAGGGCCCCCAAGGTTCGGCAGGAGTCTGCAGAGTGCAGCTGCCGCAACCATCAGCCGGGGCCCCAGACGCTCGAAGTGAGCGCGGAACGTCCAACGGCCGTCGAGTACTAATCCAAGGTATTTCAGACTTGACTCGACGGCAATCCTCTCGCCACCCACGACGATGGCGGATTCCCCAACCGGCGGACCGTTCCGAGGACCATGGAACCACATGGCCTCGGACTTATTCAGGGCCACTTCCAGACCCAACGACCTTATTCGACGCACCACGTGCGCCACTCCCGCAGTCCCGCGGATGGCGGCCTCTCTGTAGGTCTTGCCTCGAGCCGTCACTAGGGTGTCGTCTGCATAGCAGGTGAGTTGGACACCCCAGAGGTTGGCGCCGCGTAAGACCCAGTCGTAGCCGATGTTCCACAGAAGCGGGCCCAAGACTGAGCCCTGTGGAACACCGCAAGACATTTCGCGGCGACCCCAACCCTCCCGAAGCGGATACGTAATGTACCGGTCCGAGAGGTACGACCCGAGAATCCTCCTGATGTAGGGAGGCACGTCATGGTATTTCAGTGCCTCCTCAATGCAAGACCAGGGCATGGTGTTAAAGGCGTTTTTAATGTCGATCGAGACCGCCAACACCACCTCGCCCTGGGAGACCGCCTCGTCCGCTATTGAGCGGACCCGCAGAACCGCATGAACGGTGGAACGACAGCGCCGGAAACCGTACTGGTGGTCCGAGAGGTTCGGACCAATTTCCTCGAGGTGATTGACGATGCGGGCCGAAACCACCCGCTCCAAGAGCTTGCCCGCCTCATCAAGCAAGACGATTGGGCGGAATGCCGAAGGCTCTATGGAGTCGGCGGGGCGCCCCTCCTTTCTCAACAAGACGAGTTTGCCCGTCTTCCACGGCTCCGGAAATACGCCTTCCTCCAGGCACGCAGAAAACAGGCCCCGAAATTTCACTTCAAGGAAGGGCTTGAGCGCCACAACCCACGCCTGCCCCGGGATTCCATCTAGACCCGGGGCTGTTTTCTTAGCTTTAAGGCGCTCGATAGCCACCGCCAACTCTGGCTCCGTCACCTCGGGAACCAGCCGGTCGTCCACCGGACGTTGCCGCTCACATATCATCACGGGGGGCTGATGCGCCCCCCTATCCGGGAACAATGCCGAGACGACATTCTCCACCACGTGGGGCTGGAGGCTCGTCGTGAGCGGGGGAGCCCAGGGGCGAAGTCTTTGCATCGCCACTCTATAAGGGCGCCCCCATGGATCCCTATTAAGAGCCTCCCGGAGTTCTTTCCTTGACTCTTCTTTGGCCCTGATGATAGCAATTTTCAGGGCCTTTTTCGCCTCGCGAAATACCTCCACGCGGCGGAGTTCCTCGGCCTCGTCTCGGGGTCTTCTCCTCCTCTGTCTTTTGCACCGGCGGCGTGCCACGATGCTCGCCTGTCGTAGGCTAGCAATTTCGGCAGACCACCAGTGCACTTGGCGTCTCGGAGCCATAGGCCCCACTCGGGGCATAGACGCATCGCAAATCTCTGTGAGAGCCTCACGAAACCAGTCCACCTCAGCACGGATGTCGATTGCTGTACCAGACGGTGCCACCCAGGACTGGACAATAGCTGCCTCGACCATAACTTCTTTATCCAACCTGCTGAGGGCCCACCTGGGTCCCCCATTTGTCGACTGACCGCCTGGTAAGGTGGCTGCACGGGACGTGGAGAGGTCGTAACGGATGTATCGGTGATCCGAAAACGACTCCACGTCTGTGATGACTCTCCAGCCCTTGATAAGGGCCCAGAGACCGGGAGTTGCGAAGGTCAGATCGACAATCGAACTCCCGTTATGCCGAATGCAAGTGGGTGTCGAACCCCTATTTACAATGGCCACACCCGTGGCCGTCGCCCACTCTAGCACGACCTCGCCAAAACGATTAGTGGCCGGAGATCCCCAAGCCACAGACTTGGCATTGAAGTCTCCGGCGACCAGGACCTGACGAGGAGAGCGTTGCAGGACTGCTGCTTCTATCTCCTGCATAAACACTTCAAAGTTGGCAAGGGTTTCGTTTGGGGAAAAGTATATAGAAAAAATCACTATTTCCCCGACACGAGCTGAGACGAAACCCCTGCCTCTTATCACCTCTTCCAGCAGCAGTCCTGATGACTGGCTGACGGTTATCGCCGCCACGCCATCCAGGTCCGACACCCAGTTTACCCCTGAAGGGACAAAGTATGGCTCCGAGACCACTCCTATTTGTATCAACCACTCCGCCATGCTTTGGAAGAACAGATCCTGGGCAGTGGCGCAGTGGTTAAGATTCACTTGGAGTAACCTCATAGCCATCAATTAACGACGGCTACGGGTTCCCCTTCTTCCATTTGCTCCACACTAGTAATTGCAGGTTGCTGTGTGGACGCAGATTGGTGAGTTTTAGTTGAAGCTCTATCTCTCTTTTTCGATCTTTGGCTGCCCTTTTTGGTGGCCAGGCAAGATTTTGCGCCAATTCTATGTTCTCCCGGCTTAGAACTATCTATGCAGACTGGACACGACGGATTGTTTCCGCACGAGTTTGCTTTGTGGCCGGGCTGGCCGCAGCGAAAGCATATGTTGCTTCGATCGATGCTCGAGGTGCAGTTGACACCGACATGCCCGACTAAGAGGCATTTATAGCACCTTAGCTCTCGTTGAGGCAGAAGACGCACCCGTGCCTCAGACCACCCAATGTTAATTGACTTAGCGTTTGTAAGCTTCTTGGCTGCTTCAACCGGACAGCGAACCCACACAGCGCCAAGTGCTCGAGGAACCTCTCTAATAGTTCCGACCAAGATATCGGTTACTGAGCAACCGCCATCTCTGGAAACAGCATCTGCCACTTCCTTTGGAGTTACAGAGTCGTCCAGTCCCGTGATGCGCAGTTCGGCACATTTTTTTGGCCTGGAGATCCGTGCAATGTTCGCTGGAAGGATTTCGCGAAGCTTTTCCGCTAACGCGTCAGCCTTTACTGCTTGAGATGCAGGAAGCTCAATTTTCCGGGCACCAGTAATACCCGTTCGCATTCGGGCTCCTCCTATTCCGAGGCTTAGCAAGTCAAGTTTTTCCTTAGCCTCGGTCATTATCGTTTTGTAGGTGACACCTTTCTCCTTAGCACCCTGCTCCAGCGTGATAACCACCGCTACCGAACGAGGGGTACGTAACTTTGTGGCCGCAGTCGGTTTGTTTCTTGGCTGAGGCACTGCGCGAGCAGCGGCAACAGCACTTACTGCTTTCGCCTTTTTACCGCGACGAACCACTGTAGACCAAGTCTCTGCTGGCGGTATCACAGATGTGGTAGGAGATGGTTGCACTTTCGAGCCTGAGTTTTCATTGCCTCTTGAGGCTGATGTTGTTTGGGAGGAGGCTACTGGGAGGGTTTGTTTGGTGGCTGTGTTACCACTCCCCTTCCCTTTGCCTTTTCCCTTGCTTTTATTCACCTCCACAGTAGCTTGCGCCGTTTTTGGTACACTGAGAGGCCTCCTATCTGCTGCCAGCGGTGGACGTATATTTTTTCGCGGCAAAAGGCGTTCCTCTAGGGCTTCAAGTCGGGCGTTCATCATGGTACCTACTTGTACCATGACAGACCGAATAAAATCCTCGCTTCCTATTGGCTGAGGGTTTGATTGAGAGCCCCTGATTTCTTCTCTAAGAGCAACCAGTTCGGAGCGTAAAGAAGCTTGTTCCTGGTCGTGGAATTCTCTTATAACTTTAATTTCTTCTCGAAGTCTAGCATTATCTTCTTGAAGCTTTTTAACTTCTTCAGAAGAAGTTCTTCCTAAAAGAGCCTCAGATGCATCCCTGATTGATGTAGCAGCATTCTGGAGGTCCCTTACATATGTCCCTTTTAAGTTCCTTGACTTATTCGCCACTTTAAGGATTATTTCAACTTCATTCCTCACCATTTTTGCCAAGTCATCAGCGATTTTGTCCCCAGCTGGTGTTGCGTCAATGACTACTTTTGTTCTTTCCTTTCTCTTGTGAGACTTTTCCATTTTGTCGGATAGGTCCTCTTTTTCTTTTTGCTGCCGAAGTAGGAAATCTTCCCTCTTTGCAGCTGCTAGTTCGGCCCTAGCTCTGCCAACACCAATAAATTTGCCGGAAGTGGGTGGTCTCCCTCTACCTCTTTTGGAAAGGGTACTTCCTGGCACCGAGTCTCTACTGGTATCCGAATCTGATGGTCCAGATTCTTCACCGATTCTTGACCGCTTTCTGCATTCAGAATTGCACCGGGTACTTTGACCCGTAGCCGGTGTATTATAGTCTTCTTCAGACTCAGCTACAGCCAAGTCTGTGCCTGAAGCCAGATCTATGTCCTCAATACTTCCCATATAGGAATAGTCCATATTAGTCGCTGAATCATCGTCCATTAAAGAAAAGCTGTTGTCGTTGTTTTTACGCAGGCCTTTGGATAAAGAACCTGCGAGGCAGTTTTTGCCCCCCCCAGAATACGTGGGGGCGCCTCCCGCGGCTGCGGAAGGGTGGGATTCCCCCTTTCGGGGACCCACCTGGGTAGTACTATTGAAAATTGCCTTTTGATCCATTTTGTTTTGTTTGGTAGGCTTTATCCTCGGCCTACCATCGAGCTATCCCCCCCCTTCCCTGACGCTAGGCACTGGACCCCCTCCAGACACTCATCCCCTCGGCACGCCGACCTTGGGATTGGGGTAATTTTTTAATAGAGGTTTTCTTCCTCGCAGCCCAGACCTCAGTGGCCCGAGCCCCCGTTCCCACCGAAGTAGGTTTACGGTTTGGCCGGCAGTATCATGAAGACACTGCCGCCCCTCCATCACCAGCCGCCCAATGTGGACAGTCGCTGGGACCGTACGCAAGACAGAACCTGGCCGACCGATACGACACAAACGCCAGGTTCTAACTTAACAACGACGCCTACTCGGTACATTGGCTTCACCCCGGGCTGGATTGCCCGAGGCTACTGAGCCCCCACGCCACGACAAGGCTGTACCATGTGGGGGAACCTAACCTAACCTAACCTAACCTAACCTAACCTAACCTAACCTAACCTAACCTAACCTAACCTAACCTAACCTAACCTAACCTTTTTTTTTTTTTTTTTTGTCGTGGGGAAATCCTCATGGATTCCCCGCCACTTGAAGGGTGCGGCGGGGATATGCCGGACTCTTACCGGCTAAAACCCCACGGTGGCCATCTCAGGTGCTTCGTTGCAGGGCATACGGGAATCGCCAGAGGCATGACGTCCGCGTGCCCCACGCACTTCGCCTTTCGGCGAACATCTCGGGGGCTGACCTTATGTGCCCCCTTTTTACGCCATCTTTTGCAACGGAAGCTCGAGGCCACCCTGAGCTTCCGGCCTCCTCGAGGCAGGATTGGATGGGCACCCAAGAGCCCTTCCTCTGGGTACCCCCTGCCTCAGTGCCCCGCTAGGTGGCTTATCATCATCACCACACTAGCAAGGCTCATCGGGACCGCAGCGCTAATGACGTGCGCCGCGGCGGCGGACCTTTCTGCGGTTCGGGTCCGCCAACTCTCTATCTCTTTCCGCTGCCTCCTTCGCGAGCATGACTGTCTCGCAGAAGGAAGCCATTGCTGCCCACGCAGACGGTCTTTCGACCATGGCCGCCACCACGGCCCGCAACGACAAATCCGGGCCGATCTCCGCTTGGAGAATCGCCCTCTCTCGAGACCAGGCCGGGCACACTTCAAGTGTGTGCTCGGCCGTGTCCTCTGGGCACGCCAAGCAGTGGTGACATCGGGCACACTGCTCCCTGCCCAGCCTCCACAGGTACCTTCCAAAGCAGCCATGCCCTGTCAGCACCTGTGTAAGCCGAAAGCTGAGAGCTCCGTGTTCCCGCTGCAACCACCGCTCGAAGACGGGGAGAATCGCCTCCACCGTCCTGTGCCCGGCGCTCGGCTCACCCAGCCTAAGCGCCCAAGCCTCGAGGGCGACTGCCTCCACCTCCAAGCGGTAGGCAGCCGTCTCCGTCTGCGTGGGCCAGTGGCCCTGAGCCCGCCGTTCCTTCCGCCAGTGGAACGTCGACGCGAGGACTCTCGCGTCTAGGTCCCACGGCATTGACCCCGCCAATAAGCAGGCAGCCTCGCGAGAGATTGTGCGGTAGCCTCTCGACACCCTGGTCGCAATGAGCCTTTGCGGCGCATGAAGCAGCGCCGCGTTCGGCCCATTCAGGGTGTCAGCCCATATCGGGGAGCCGTACATGGCCATCGACCGCACGACCCCCGCATATAGCTGCCTGCAGCCAGACCTGGGGCCCCCCAGGTTTGGCAGCAGCTTACAGAGCGCCGCTGCTGCCACTATCAGTCTCGGCCCCAGGCGCTCGAAGTGGGCGCGGAAGGTCCAACGGCCGTCGAGAATCAATCCGAGGTACTGCAGAGTTGTCTCGACGGCAATCCTTACCCCGCCCACAACAATGGCGGAGTCTACCGGCGGGCGATTCCGGGCCCCGTGAAACCACAGGGCCTGGGATTTGTTCAGGGCCACTTCAAGGCCCAACAACTTAATGCGGTGCACCACCTGGGCCACGCCAGCCGTTGCCCGGATGGCGGCCTCTCTGAACGTCTTCCCTCGGGTCGTTACCAGGGTGTCATCAGCGTAGCATACCACTTGAACACCCGGGATGAAGGCGCCGCGCAACACCCAATCGTAGCCAATGTTCCACAGAAGCGGTCCGAGGACCGACCCCTGCGGAACACCGCAAGACATACTACGGCGGCACCAACCCTCCCGACCCGGATACGCAATTTGCCGGTTCGAGAGGTACGACCCGAGAATATCCCTCAAATAGGGAGGCACTCCGTGGTATACAAGTGCCTCCCTGATACACGAAAAGGGCAAGGTGTTGAAGGCGTTCCTAATGTCCAAGGAACACGCCAGCACCACCTCGCCCCGAGAGACCGCCTCGTCCGCTATACCTCGGACGCGTTGCACCGCATCAATTGTTGAGCGGCAGCTGCGGAAGCCGAACTGCTGGTCCGATATATTCGGACCAGACTCCTCCAGATGCTCGACGACGCGGGAAGAGATGACTCTCTCCAAAAGTTTTCCCACCTCGTCGAGCAGTACGATGGGCCGGAACGCCGAGGGCTCAAGTGAGTCGGCGGGGCGCCCCTCCTTGCGCAACAACACCAATTTACCTGTTCTCCAAGGCTCAGGAAACACTCCTCTTTCCAGGCACATGGAGAACAGGTTACACAACCTATCAGCAAGGAAGGGCTTCAGCGCCACAACCCAGGCCTGCCCCGGGATTCCATCTAAGCCCGGGGCCGTCTTCTTTGCCTGGAGGCGCTTGACGGCCACCGCCAACTCTGGCTCAGTGACCTCCGGCACCACCTCTTCAACCTCCGCAGCTGCTATAGACCCTCCCATCTCCGGGGCCGGGTGTTCCGGCCTTGATGGGAACAAGACCGAGACAACGTTCTCCACGACGTCCAGCTGGAGACTACTGGTCAATGGGGGTGCCCAGGGACGCAGCTTTTGCCGCGCCATCCTGTACGGCCGCCCCCATGGGTCATCGTTGAGAGTCTCCAACAGTTCCTTCCTGGAGGCGATTTGGGCCCTAAAGATTTCCAGTTTAAGGGCCTGTTTTGCCTCCTTATAGGCGTCGTAGAGACGGCCTTCCTCGGCCTCGTCCCGGCGTCTTCTTCTTCTGTGACGGGCGTACTGGCGCCTTGCCGCAACGCATGCCGTGCGAAGCTGCGCAATGTGGTCATTCCACCAGTACACCCGTCGTCTCGGAGCCATCGGGCCCGCGCGGGGCATAGATGCGTCGCAGATCTCTGTGAGAGCCTCACGAAACCAGGTCACCTCGTCGTTCAGGTTGGCGGCCCTATCTGGGCTGGCCACCCAAGACTGGACAATGGCAGCTTCCGTCATGAGCTCCTTGTCCAGCCTGCTGAGGGCCCATCTTGGTCCCTCGTTGGCCGACGGGCCACTTGACGTGGTGGCCTGGCGAGACGCGGAGATGTCGAAGCGAATGTAACGGTGATCCGAGAACACCTCCACGTCCGTGATGACTCTCCAGCCCTGGATAAGGGCGCAGAGGTCGGGAGTCGCTAGTGTCAGGTCGACCAGAGAACTCCCGTTGCGACGCACACAGGTGGGTACCGAACCCCTGTTGGCGACAACCATTCCTGTAGCTGTCAACCACTCAACGACGGTGTCGCCGAATGGATCATCGACCGGGGAGCCCCAAGCTAAAGACTTGGCATTAAAATCCCCGGCAATCAACACTCGGCGAGGGCGGCTTCGCAGGACTACTGCTTCCAATTCCCCAAGCAAGACCTCGAGGTCAGCGCGCGGTCGGTTGGGGGAGAAATAAACGGAGACCAGAACCTCCTCTCCCACCAACGCCGAAACAAAGCTGTGACCCCGAGTCACGTCCCGAAACTGCAAACCAGCAGCCCCCGAGATAGTGATAGCCGCTACACCGTCTAGGTCCGACACCCAGTTTGCCCCCGCAGGGACAAAGTATGGCTCCGAAACCATTCCAATTTTAATTGACCACTGTGCCATGCTCTGTAGAAACAGGTTCTGGGCGCAGGCACAGTGGTTCAGGTTCGCCTGGAGGAACCGCGTGGCCATTATTGATCAATGACCACGGGCTCCCCCCCTTCTTCCATAGGCTCACTGTTGTTAGTCAGCGAGCGAGAAGACTTTGTTGGCTGCCGTTTTGATACAGCCCCAGGACCGGACTTTTTATTAGCCTTCTTAGTGCACGACTTTGCCCCAATCCGGTGCTCTGCTGGCTTGTTGTCAGCAGCGCAGATGGGGCAGTAGGGCTTTTTGTCACAGTTCCTCGCTTGGTGGCCCTCATCTCCGCAGCGGAAACAAAGCCCACTGCGGTCTGTGCTTGAAAGGCAGGTGCTACGAACATGCCCGATTTCTAGGCACTTATAGCACCTTAAGTCCTGGCGAGGCAAAATTTGGACGCGGGCCAAACTCCAGCCAATCTGAATTGCCCCGATCTTGCTCACCTTTTTGAGTGTTTCAGCGGGGCAGCGAACCCAAACTGATCCCTTCCCTCTCGGGCCTTCTCTTATCTCGCCGATTTTAACGTCGGCAGCAGAACATTCGCCTACATTGGCGACTGCCTCTGACACCTCTTCAGGAGATATTGAGTCGTCCAGGCCGAGCAGACGCATATCCCTCATCATCATCGGTCTAGCCACCTTCGCTTCAGGAGGCAAGACTTCTTGAAGTTTGGAGGCCAGTACGTCTGCTTTGATTTTAGCATCGGCACCGGACACCTCGATTAATCTCGCTCCAGTAATCGTCTTGCGAGTCCTAATCTTATTGATGCCGATTCCAGCTAGGTCAATAGCCTGTCTAGCTCGCCTCATTATTGAAGGGTATGAAGAGCCTTGAGCTTCGGGCCCCTCTTTAAGGGTGACACTAACAGCTGCAGATCGAGGTACCCTAATCACAGAAGAAGCTTTCTTCTTATCCGCGATTTTAGCTGCAGCTGGTGTTGACGGTGAAGGCTTCTTCTTGCGCCTTACAACAGTAGCCCACGTGTCTGGTTCCCGAGCAGACGGGCCTGGCAAGGGCAGGTCCTGTGGAAGCCTTGATGAAGAAGGCACTCTGGTGCTGGCAGTTTCCGGCTTGGACGGGGCTGGAGCTTTGGATTGCGCCGGTTTGTTGGCCGACTTTTTCCCCCTTCCTTTCCCTTTCGCCTTTCCACTAGCCTGTGCTGGTTCCTCACTTGCGTCAGAAGGTTTTGCCGGAACTTTCTTTGCAGCATCTGCGGCAAGGGGTGGGCGAACACGTTGAGCTGGCAGAAGTCGTTCCTCAAGGCCCTCAAACCTAGCGTTAATCATCGATCCCACCTGGATCATGATGGAGCGCGCCAGATCGTCACTGTTCGGGGCAACTACACCAGGAGTAGAACGAGCACTCATCACTTCAGCCTTGAGTTCAGCGAGCTCCCGGCGCAGACAGTCGAGCTGGTTTGCCAGGTTCGCTTTTTCCTCAAGAGCCTTAGTATTTTGGTCTCTCAAGCGGGTTATCTCCTCCTGTAAAGAAACCACTTCCGACGAGGATGAGCATTCTCGAAGCCGCTCGGTGTATTCGGTGATATCCTCCGCTGCGTCTTTTAATGCCCTCACAAATGTTCCTTTAAGGTTGCCTGATCTCCTGGCAACCTCAAGAACAATTGTTGCACCTTCCTTCACAATTTGGGCAAGATCCGCCGCAGATTTAACCTCCCTAGGAGTAGGCGATGATCTAAGAGTTACCCTCTTAGATACATACCTGTCCACTTTCTTTAACAGGTCTTCCTGCTCGCTGCTTTTAAGCTCTTCCCTTAGGAATTGCTTCCTCATAGCTGCAGCTTCAGCCCTAGCTTTACCAACCCCAACATATTGACCCGTCGAGGGTGGTCTTCCGCGGCCTCTTTTCGAAGGCGTCTTGCTGGTAGAAGCAGCAGTCCGAACGCTTCCATCCGAATCGGAGGTACTCAACCCGCTTGTAGCAGGTCGTTTCCTCTGAAGTTCCAATAAACTATTGGAACTTCCCGCCGTAACGAGAGACGAGTCACTTACGTTCCCTTCAGTATCGGAGTCCATAAACAAGCCAGAGTTGTCGTTTTGGAGGTCAATTCGACCTCCCGAGAGATGGGTGTTGCCCCCCCCAGAATACGAGGGGCTGCCTGTATCCGAAGATACAGGGAGGGATTCTCCACCGACGGGGCCGGTGGTACCCTCCTGGGGTAAAAACTGTATATTTTCACTCATCATAAAATTTTTTTGGTAGGCAATTTTACCCTCGGCCTACCATCGAGCATTCCCTCCCCCCGCGCTTGGCACTGGGTTCCTCCCAGCCATTCATCCCCTCGGCACGCTGACCTTGGGATTAGGGTAATTTTTTATAGAGGTTTTCTTCCTCGCGGCTCAGACCTCAGTGGCCTGAGCCCCCGTTCTTACAAGTAAGTTTACGGGTTGGCCGACAGTGACGTAAAGAAACTGCCGCCCCCTAACCACCAGGCCGCTCAATGTGAGACAGACGCCGGGGCTACACTCCACTAAATTAACCCGATGCGGGAAAAACTACTCGACAAGCCAAGCACATGAAGTGCAATGACTTCTCGTCCACTTACTGCTACCTCTGGAAGCAGAGGAGAGAAGCGGACCCACCTCGATGCCATTGGCTTCACCCCGGACTGGATTGCCCGGGGCTACTGAGCCCCCACGCCACGACAAGGCTGCACCGTGTGGGGGACCTAACCTAACCTAACCTAACCTAACCTAACCTAACCTAACCTAACCTAACCTAACCTAACCTAACCTTTTTTTTTTTTTTTTTTTTTTTTTTTTTTTTTTTTTTTTTTTTTTTTTTTTTTACGTGGGGAAATCCTCATGGATTCCCCGCCGCATGGGGGTGCGACGGGGATATGTCAGACTCGTACTGACTAAAACCCCACGGTGGTCCTTCTTGGTGCCTGTTTGTGGAGCCTTCGGGTCGTCTGGCATTAAGCAATTCATCGCCGCTGACTCCACGCACCTAACGCTTGTCAGCGTTCCATCTTAAGGGGGGGGACAGAACCCCCTTTTCCTCATTTGTAGTCCCGGACGCTCAGGACCACCTAAGCGCCCGTCCTTCTTGGGCAGGGTTTGGTAGCGCACAGATAGCCCCACTCTGCACGCCTCCTGCCCGTGGAGCCCCGCTTTCGACGACGCACGCCATATGGGGGCTCCGTGGTCTTAGAAGACCCTAACCGAGGCCGCGGTGCGTCAGTGGTTCCTGGCACCGCGGCGACGACGGCCCCTTCCAGTGGGGTCCGCCAACTCCCTCTCTCTTTCGGCGGCCTCCTTTGCAAGCATGACGTGTTCGCAAAAGGAGGCCGCCGCCGCCCACGCATCGGGTCTCTCCACCATGGCCGTGACTAAGGCTGGTAGAGAGAGATCCGGGCCAACGATCGCCCGGAGTGCTGCCCTCTCGTCGTCCCAAGCTGGGCACACCTCAACGGTGTGTTGCGCCGTATCTTCGGGGCAGTTCAGACAGTGGTGGCAACGAGCAGCCTGCTCCTTGCCCAGCCGCCACAGGTATTTCCCGAAGCAACCATGCCCGGAAAGGACCTGTGTCAGCCGAAAGCTCAGAGATCCGTGCTCTCGCTGCAACCACTGCGTGAAGACGGGGAGAATGGCCTCCACCGTCTTGTGCCCCGCGCTCGGCTGTCCCAGCCGTAGCGCCCAAGCTTCCAGGGCAGCAGCTTCAACCTCCGTTTTGTAAGCCGCAGTTTCCCGTTGCGTGGGCCAGTGGCCCTGAGTCCGCCGTTCTTCTCGCCAATGGAAAGTGGATGCTAGAACGTTTGCATCCAAATCCCATGGCAAAGAACCCGCCAAAAGGCAGGCAGCCTCCCGGGATACCGTTCGGTATCCCCTTGACGCCCTTACGGCCATAAGACGTTGCGGCGCATTAAGAAGCGCCGCATTTGAACCATTAAGGGCGTCTGACCAAACTGGGGAGCCGTACATAGCCATGGACCGTACGACTCCCATGTAGAGCTGCCTTAACCGTCCCGAGGGCCCCCTAGGTTCGGCAAGAGTCTGCAAAGCGCAGCTGCCGCAACCATAAGTCGGGGCCCCAAGCGCTCGAAGTGAGCGCGGAACGTCCAACGGCCGTCGAGCACTAATCCCAGATATTTCAAAGTGGACTCGACGGCAATCCTCACGCCACCCACAACGATGGCGGATTCTCCCTCTGGCGGACGGTTCCGAGGCCCATGGAACCACATGGCCTCGGATTTGTTCAGGGCCACTTCAAGGCCCAGAAGCCTTATACGGCGCACTACGTGTGCCACTCCCGCTGTTGCGCGGATGGCGGCTTCCCTGAATGTTTTTCCCCGAGCCGTCACTAGGGTGTCGTCTGCATAGCAGGTGAGTTGGACACCCCAGAGGTTGGCACCGCGCAAGACCCAGTCATAGCCGATGTTCCACAGGAGCGGCCCTAGAACAGAGCCCTGTGGCACACCGCAAGACATTGCGCGACTACTCCAACCCTCCCGAACCGGATAGGTTATAGAACGGTCCGAGAGGTACGACTCGAGGATCCTCAATACGTACGGAGGCACTGCATGATATTTGAGTGCCTCTAGTATACAGGGCCAGGGCATGGTGTTGAAAGCGTTAGCGATGTCCAATGACACCGCCAGCACAACTTCGCCCTGGCTTACCGCCTCATCCGCGGTTGCGCGAACGCGCAAAACTGCATGCACCGTTGAGCGGCACCGGCGGAAGCCGTACTGTTGGTCCGACAGATTTGGACCTATGTCGTCGAGGTGCTCGGCGATTCGGGCAGAGATCACTCTTTCAAAAAGTTTGCCCGCCTCGTCGAGCAGCACGATCGGCCGAAACGCCGATGGTTCAACGGAGTCAGCGGGGCGTCCCTCTTTGCGCAATAGGACTAGTTTTCCTACCTTCCAAGGCTTAGGAAACGCACTTTGGGTTAAGCACATGGAAAGCAGGGTCCGGAATTCCTCCTCAAGATAGGGCTCTAGTGCAGCGACCAAGGCTCGCCCCGGGATTCCATCTAGTCCCGGGGCCGTCTTTTTTGCCTTTAACCGCTTTATTGCGACCGCCAACTCCGCTTCCGTCACCGCTGGAACAACCTCGACTGCATCCGCCGGACTATGCCGCACCGGAGCCATCAACGGGGGCTGGTGTTCTGCTCTTGCCGGGAACAAGGCCGATACCACGTTTTCAACAACCTGAGGCTGGAGACTCGTAGTTAGTGGGGGTGCCCAGGGGCGGAGTTTTTGTCGTGCCGCTCTATATGGCCTTCCCCACGGGTCGTTATTCAGAGTCTCCAGCATCTCCGCCTTCGACGCGAGTTTGGCCGCAAATATCGCAGATTTGAGGGCCCACTTCGCCTCGCGATACTCGTTTACAATGCGGAGCTCCTCGGCCTCGTCCCGGAATCTCCGTCTCCTGTATCTGTTGCACCGGCGGCCCGCCGCTAAACTTGCTCGTCGGAGCTGAGCAATTTCAGCAGACCACCAATGAACTTGGCGTCTCGGAACCATTTTTCCCGCTCGGGGCATCGACGCATCACAAATCTCTGTGAGGGCCACACAAAACCAGTCCACCCCACGACTGATGCTATTTGCCAAATCAGGCGGTGCAGACCAGGACTGGACGATGGCTGCTTCAGCCAGCAAATCTTTGTCCAGCCTGCTGAGGGCCCATCTTGGACCCATATTCGTCGCCGAATTGCCTGCTGAGGTGGATGCACGGGACGCAGAGACCTCGAACCGTATATAGCGATGGTCCGAGTATGTTTCTGCGTCCGTGATGACCCTCCAGCCCTTAATTAGGGCCCAGAGACCGGGAGTTGCGAAGGTCAGATCGACAATCGAACTCCCGTTGTGCCGGACGCATGTGGGTGTCGAACCTCTGTTTGCCACAGTTAACCCCGTGGCCGTCGCCCATTCTATGACAGCCGAGCCAAAGCGGTCCGTCGCCGGAGAACCCCAAGCCACAGATTTGGCGTTAAAGTCCCCAGCGACTAACACCTGGCGTGGGCGACGTTGCAGGACTGCTGCTTCCAACTCCTGGAGGAATACCTCGTATTCGGCAAAAGAATTGTTTGGGGAGAAGTAAATTGAGATAATAACAATCTCCCCAACTCGCGCCGAAACGTAACCCCTGCCCCTAACTACCTCTTCAAGCAGCAGCCCTGATGCCTGGCTGACGGTGATCGCCGCCACGCCATTCAGGTCCGACACCCAGTTTGCCCCTGTAGGAACGAAGTATGGCTCCGAGACCACCCCCACTTGAATCAACCACTGCGCTGTGCTTTGGAAGAACAAATCCTGAGCAGTGGCGCAGTGGTTGAGATTGGTTTGGAGGAACTTTAGGGCCATTGTTAATTGACGACCATTGGTTCCTCCTGAGCTCTTTGCACATTTATAATCGGCATTGAGCGGCCTACTTCTACAGGCACCTTCCTCTTTTCTGGATTAGGTTTTTTACCTTTCCTTCTTTTGTTAGTAGCAGAACAACTTTTTGCCCCAACTATGTGGTCTGCTGGTTTGTTTTCCCCTTTACAAACTGGACAACATGGCTTGTTGTTGCAGTTTACTACTTTGTGGTCAGGTGAACCACAACGGAAGCATAGATTGCCACGGTCCACTTCTTCTTTGCATTGGGCCCGCACGTGGCCAGCTCCAAGGCATTTGAAACATCGCAGTTCTCTTTGGGGAAGATGCTGCACACGAGGCCAGCTCCAACCAACTTGTATGGAACCCATCTGGAGGAGCTTCTTAGCCGTAACCACTGGGCATATGATAACTGAAGTGGAAAGGCCTCGAGCACCACTAACAATTTTACCAACTTTCAAGTCCTCGGGCTTACAATCGCTGGCACTTGCAACAGCTAGGGTTGCCTCCTCTATGGTGACAGAGTCATCTAGACCAACAAGCCGAATGGCTTCCGTTTTTGTTGGTCTTGAAACTTTCACCAAGCCTGGAGGAAGTACTTCTCTCAACTTCTCAGCCAAGGTATTTGCCTTGGTAGAAGCTTGTTCCCCAGAGATTTCGATCATTCGGGCTCCTGTTAGTGCGGATCGCATTCTCAGGGGCCCGATTTCTAAACTTGACAGGTTTATTTGCGTCTTGGCATCACCTATCACACCTTTGTAGGTTAGTCCTTCCTTTAGGGCCTCTTCGCTAATGCTTATTACGACTGCTGCAGATCGTGGTGGCTTCAGTTTCTGGCCAGCAGTTTTCGCCGTCTTTGGTTTTTGGGATTTAGCAGGAGTCACCGCTTTTTTTCCCTTGTTTTTATTTCCTTTTCTTACAACTGTCGCCCATGTTTCACCTGTACCGTGTATTGTTGTAGGGCCAGGTACGGGCTCCATGTCATTTGGTTGTGGGATATTCAAAGAGTTCGGCCTAGGTTGGGCAGCCTGACTCTTTTTCCCCTTGCCTTTACCTTTGGCTACCGGCTTCTCTATTGTGGGTTTAGCTGAAGGAGCAGCATTTTCCTCTAAACTCCGACTACTTGATGCTTTTGCATATTTATCTCCAGCCAGAGGTGGTCTTAACCTTTTTTCCGGTAGGAGACGCCCCTCCAGAGCCTCTAATCGAGCATTCATCATGGTCCCCACCTGGACCATGATCGATTGAGCAAGATTTTCCCCTATTTCAAAATTGGAACTACTGCTTCGGATTTCAATGCGAAGAGTATCGAGCTCTTTTCTAAGAGCCACCTGCTCTAAGTGAAGGCTCTCGTTGCTCTGTTTCATTTTTGTGAGCTCGGTTTTTAAGCGAGCATTTTCATTTAGGAGTTTCCTTGTCTCTTCCGTGGAAGACCGCTCCCCTAAAGCCTCAGAAGACTCTTTAATAGATGCAACTGCATTTTTTACAGCTCTAATAAGAGTCCCTTTCACCGCCTTGGATTTGTGCGCTACATCCAATATTACCCCAATTTGTTCCTCTACTGAGGCAAGCAGATCACTCGCAGTCCTTTCGGTGGCAGGTACAGGTCTCTCCAAGGCTTCTGCTCTCTTTCTTTCTTGGAGTAAGTTGTACCTGGCCATTCTTTCTGTTAAATCCTCCGACTCTTTTAGTAGGAAGCTCTCGCGTTTTGCCGCTGCAGCCTCCTCTCTAGCTTTGCCAATGCCTACGTATTGGCCCGTCGATGGTGGTCTACCCCGACCCCTTTTTGACGGAGCTTTCCGACTCATATTGGCGGCATTGGCAACGTCTTCAGAATCGGAAGAGGCACTCTCAACAGGCCGCTTCCTAAGGCCCTCGAAAAGGCTATTGGAGCTACTGACAGTCTTTACTGACATGCGGTCACTCATATTATCTTCACTATTTTCGGTGTCCGTTAATCGACTGCATATGTCCGTTAATACCACTTTTGGGAATCGATTTCCCTGAAGAAGATGGGTGTTGTCCCCCCCAGAATACAAGGGACGGCCTACATCAAAAGATGTAGGGAGGGATTCTCCGCCGGCTGAGCCGACGGTACCCTCCTGGGGTAATAACTTTCTATTTTCACTCATCATTCATGTTTTGGTAGGCAGTTTTACCCTCGGCCTACCATCGAGCTTAACCCCCCCTACCCCTGCGCTAGGCACTGGACCCCCTCCAGACACTCATCCCCTCGGCACGCAGACCTTGGGATTGGGGTAATTTTTTATAGAGGTTTTCTTCCTCGCAGCCCAGACCTCAGTGGCCTGAGCCCCCGTTCCCACCGAATTAGGCTTACGGGTTGGCCGGCAGTATCATGAAGACACTGCCGCCCCTCCATCACCAGCCGCCCAATGTGGGTAGCTGGGACCGAACGCAAGACAGAACCTGGCCGACCAATGTGGTACAAACGCCAGGTTCTAACTCAACAACGACGCCTAATCGGTACATTGGCTTCACCCCGGGCTGGATTGCCCGAGGCTACTGAGCCCCCACGCCACGACAAGGCTGTACCATGTGGGGGAACCTAACCTAACCTAACCTAACCTAACCTAACCTAACCTAACCCCGCGAAGACCTACAAGTCTGATTGGTTTATTCTGTGTGCTATATAATATTTTATTATATAATATTTTATTTATTTTTATATATATTCTATATAATAAACTATCTAAACTTTCTTGCTCATACATTTGCGTCGCTTAAAATACATTTATACATACATATACTCACGGCTATGAATCCCAAAAAGGGGTAGCTAGAGCTTCAGAGCTAGAAACTTTTCAGCCACATTTGAAAATTGAGAGGTGACAAGATGCTAGAAATAAAGTGTTGTTGGTGATGGGTCTCCAACCGCATCGCCCAAAAACAACTTAAAAAGCTTTTTAGCCTTAGTCGCCTCTTACGACACCCGGAGGCAGACAGGGGTGACATTCTAAGCCGGCTTAAGTCAGTGGAAATACACTGAATCACTGACGGATATTGATATTCTTTGTTTCTTCTCTGTTTAGCTAAGTTCTCTGTGGTCATATATTGTATTTATTTATCTGAGTTGTGTATCGTACACCCTTCGATGTTGCACTGACGAGAAGTGGATGTTTGAATAATGTTTTATCATATTCTTAGTCGACACTAAAAAAATAATAATAAAATAAATTTTCTTAATTTTCATTCTTTATTTAAGATGAAATGCCAAACATGCCAGTAGTTATAATAATACTTTCTTCCACCTGAGACTGCCGGTGTTTTAAATATGCAACAAATTAATCAATTTATTACAACCAAACACAACTAACCAACCAACCAACAAAAAATCAATACCAGTTGACATACGTCTGTCATCATCATCACTAAATATATTTAAAAATAAACTAAAATCTCAACAAAACCTTAGGTTGGTAGATTTTATAAAGTTAGGTATATGTATACATAGTATATGTAATATGTATTTATTATATTATGTATGTATGTATATATATTAAGATATTGTTACGACATCTGTTCGCAAGTAGGAGATAGGATTTGCCACTACTAGATAACAGATGGCGTTACTAGTATTCTAATAAGTAAAGGAATTACTAGATGTTTCTCGAATATCGACTTTTCGAGAATGTGGTACTAGAACTTTCTGTAATATTCGCGTATTTGAGATTTGGCATATATAAAGAGCGACGCGTGCTACGGAGTTATTCGAGTGCGAAGAACTAAAGCGAGAACAAGCGGAATACTAGAGCGAAGAAATTAAATACGACAGTGCAGTGATATACGGATTACGGAAATAAGCTTAACGGTGTGGACAGTGTTACTATAACGGAGTAAATTAGTGTTGTTAATTAGTGCGAGTATCGATAGTTAATTATCGATAGTGTTTGTTGTGTTGTGTAAAGTGCGTTATTGGTCAATAAATATAATTACACCTTATTGCACGAAAGTGTGACTGGTATTTATCAAATTAAGAACCCGGTACGTAACAATTGGTGACAGAAGTGGATTTGAAGATGCCAGTTATGCCGAAGGAAGACGGAAGAGAGGGTGTGAAGACACGCGCTCAGAAAGCCGCAGAGGGTGAACAGCTGTCGGAAATGAGTTCATCGGTCACGAACCCTCGGAGTGACATTCCAGAGGAGACGTCCGCGGTGACTAACGCGCCGTCTACATCAACGGCGCCGGCGGCCGCAACTAATACTGACTTGACGATGATAGTTGAAATGTTTCAAAGCATGCGTGAAGCACAACAAAGCATGCGTGAAGCACAACAAAGCATACAGGATGTTGTGAAAAACATACATTCGGAGGTACAGGATGTTAAAAAAAACATACATTCGGAGGTACAGGGTGTTGTGAAACAAGAAGTTCGTGAGTTGCGCGAGGAACAGCAAACTAAGTTCTCACAAGTTCTCACTGCGGTCAATGAAGTCAGTGGTCGGGTGGTTACTGTGGAAAAAGACGTAGAGCAGATGAAGGAGCAGGTAACCACTATTGAGAAAGATATCGATGACATGAAGACCGACTTCCGCGGAATGGAGAAAAGGGTTCTGCAGCTTGAATCACGACCGGTCAAGGTTGTCTCCGGTGAGAATGTAGTAGCTGTCCATGGTCCTCGTGTGAAGGTTCCTCCCTACGACGGAACAACATCCTGGTCGGCGTATAGACATCAGTTCCAGACTGTTGCGGCTGCCAATGGTTGGACTGATGAACAGTGTTTGACTGCACTGACGGTGGCGCTCCGAGGTCAAGCACTGTCAGTAATAGAGGCGCTGCCGACTCCGAGTGGTGGTTTCAAGGACCTGCTGGATGCGTTGGAGTCTCGCTATGGAGAGCGACACCTGGAGCACGTGTTCCGCGCTCAGCTGCGTGATAGGGTCCAGCGTTCTGGAGAGGGACTTCAGCAGTGGGCCCTTGAAATCGAGAAGCTCGTCCGCAAGGCCTATCCCAGTGTAGATCCGAAGACGGTGGAAATGAACCTGGTGCAAGCATTCGTCGACGGCATCAGAGATATCGAAGTGAGAACAGCGGTGAGACTTCAACACCACACGTCTCTCAAGGATGCCTTGGCGAACGCTCTAGAAGTTGAAGCTTGCCGCCAGGATACGCGCCAAACTCATCGACTTCGTGAGATTGCGGAAGCAAATGAGGACGTCAAGGTCATTAAAGCACCCGTCGGAAGGAGTACTGGACCGATTTGTTATGGCTGCGGGAAAAGGGGCCATTTGAGATTAAGTTGCCCGCTGAGGAAGGAAGAAAAGAGGCAGGCAGAGGCTTCTGCCGCAAACGTCCAGGGAAACGAGCATTAGCCAGGACCGGGGGGCAGGTGCTGGCTAGAGAGGAGAAAGCCCCGACAATGACCATCTCACAAGCCTGTAACGGGAACAGTTTGGTGATATTGGGCTGTGTCAATGATCAAGACTGTAAGATGACCCTTGATACTGGAGCGTCTAGAACGGTGATCAATCCGGCACTAGTGAAAGCAGCGAATATCAAGTATAGCAGAGATACTAAGTGTCGGCTACTCTCCGCCTCTGGCCAGCGAATACCTGTCCTTGGTAAACTCTCAGTCAGGATGATGGTTGGCGAGACGTCGTATACTCATCAAGTCATTGTGGCTGAGATAATGGATGAATGCATACTAGGACTGGACTTCATGAAGAAATATAACTGCCGGATTGACATAACGAGAGGAATTTTCAAGTGTGGCCAGGAAGAAATCTTTATACTGGGTGGTCCCGTCGGTGAAGTGACATGCTTGAAAACCATCAATATTCCTGCGCGTTCTCAGAAGTTGGTTCCGGTGATGTTACCTGTAGACAGCGAGAAGAAGAGGCATCGTTGTGTGTTGATTGAAGAGACAGGGAAGAACGGGCCAAGGAAATTTCTGACAGCAAGAACTTTGGTTACAAGCAACAAGACGGCAATAGTGAAGGTAGTCAACCTTGACCAAGAAGATGTACAGCTTAAGCGGGGTGAAGTAGTTGGTCAGTGTGAAGAAGTAGTCTGGATGAGGAGCTGTCATTCTCCAAATGGGAAAGTCAAAGTGAAAGTCGATAATTCAACTGTAACTGACTTGTTAAGTGAGATCCAGGATGACTTATCTTACTTGGAGAGGATCAAGGTTAAACAGTTGCTGGTGAAATATGCTGACATCTTCTCAAATGCAGAAGGGGACTTAGGCAGAACATCTTTAGTGCAACACAGAATTGATACAGGGGACGAAAGACCTATTAGACAGAGAGCAAGGAGAATCCCAATCGCTAAAGAGAAAGAAGTTGAAGAATTGCTCGAAGACATGAAAAAGAAGAAGGTCATTAGTCCGTCCTCCAGTCCGTGGTGTTCTCCAGTGGTTCTTGTTAAGAAGAAAGATGGAAGCACACGGTTTTGTGTTGACTACAGGCAACTGAACAACGTAACAAAGAAGGACAGCTATCCTTTGCCAAGAATAGATGACACTCTGGATACTTTGAGTGGCATGAAGTGGTTTTCAACCCTGGACTGCAAGTCAGGCTACTGGCAGGTGGAAATACATCCGACTGATAAAGAGAAGACTGCGTTTTCAACTGGAAAGGGTTTGTGGCAGTTTAACGTCATGCCTTTCGGCCTCTGCAACGCGCCAGCTACTTTTGAAAGGCTTATGGAGTGTGCGTTGGCGGGATTGGTTGGCGAGGCTTGCCTGGTGTACCTCGACGACGTGGTCATAATAGGCAAAAGCTTCCAAGACCATCTCAAGAACCTGGAACAAGTCTTTCAGAAAATTCGTGGAGCAAACCTGAAACTGAATCCGAAGAAGTGCCGGCTGTTTAGAACTTCAGTGAACTATTTAGGACACGTAATCAGCCGAGAAGGAATTCAGACGGATCCGGAAAAGGTGGAAGCTGTGCAGAAATGGCCGACGCCAAAGGACAAAACAGACGTGCGAGCTTTTCTCGGCCTTTGCTCGTACTATCGACGTTTTGTAAAAGGGTTTTCTGAGATCGCCAAACCATTGCATCGGTTGACTGAAGATAAGAAAACCTTCTCTTGGGATGATGAATGCGAGTTATCTTTCAATGAGCTGAAGAAGAGGCTTTGCGAGACACCTATCCTTGGATATCCACAGCCAGAGGGACAGTACATCGTTGACAGCGATGCTAGTAATATGGCTATTGGTGGAGTGTTATCACAGATCCAAGGTGACAAGGAAGTTGTGATCGGATATTTCAGCAAGTCTCTATCTAAAGCGGAAAGAAACTACTGCGTCACGAGAAAGGAACTTCTAGCTGTAGTGAAGACCTTACAGCATTTTTACAAGTATTTGATTGGGAGACCGTTCAAGCTTCGAACTGATCATGCTGCACTGAAATGGCTTCTCCAGTTCAAAAACCCGGAAGGACAGGTAGCTCGATGGATCGAACAGCTACAAGAGTATGACTTTTCTATCGAGCACCGTAGTGGTAAATCTCATGGCAATGCAGACGCGCTTTCACGTAGACCGTGTCCGGAAGACTGTAAACATTGTAGGAAGCAAGAGTCGAAGGAGGAGGTCGTGAAAGTGACTCGAATTTGTCCATTGGATGGATGGGAAACAGAAGCTATGCAGAAGGCCCAAGAAGAAGATGAGAACCTCAGACCCATCATGAAATGGAAGAAGGAAAAACACGATCAACCGGCTTGGAGTGAAGTAGCGTCCACAGGAGTGAGTACGAAAGCTTACTGGGCGCAATGGAACAGCCTGGTTCTGATCAATGGTCTACTGTACCGGAGGTGGGAGAAACCCAACGGTAAAGAAGAGCACCTACAATTGGTCGTGCCCAGAGCCAAGGTTAAAGATGTACTGCGGGAAACACATGACGGTGTTTCGGGCGGGCATCTTGGGGTAAATCGTACGTTGCAGAAGGTTCGTGCGAAGTTTTACTGGCTTCATTGTAGGGACGACGTACAGGACTGGTGCCGGAAATGTACAACGTGTGCCGCGGTGAAAGGTCCGCAGACCCGGAGTAGAGGGGGATTACGGTTGTACAATGTGGGAGCTCCCTGGGAGAGGATTGCCGTTGATGTGGCTGGACCGTTTCCACAATCAGAGTCCGGAAATAAATATTTCATGGTGGTGATGGATTACTTCACTAAGTGGCCTGAAGTGTTTGCCATACCCAATCAAGAAACAATAACTGTGGCTTCAAAGCTGGTTGAGGAAGTGATCTGTCGATTTGGCGTGCCCCTGGAGATACACTCTGACCAGGGAAGAAATTTTGAGTCACAAGTATTTCAAGAGGTGTGCAAACTGCTTGGAATGCATAAAACCAGGACGACGCCATATCATCCTCAGTCAGATGGAATGGTGGAGAGGTTCAACCAAACACTGGAGAGACAGTTGGCGAAGATGGTTGAAAAACATCAGAAGGACTGGGACAAACACATTCCATTATTTTTACTGTCTTACCGGTCAGCTGTTCACGAAAGCACGAAGGAAACACCTGCTTTCGTCAATTTCGGAAGAGAGCTACGATTGCCTGTAGATTTGTTGACAGGAGGGTCACCAGATGAGCCGCAGAGTGTAACTGAATATGTAAGCGATTTGAGGGAAAGAATGCAAGATGTACATTCCCTAGTGCGTGAAAATGGTTTACATGCTAGTGAAAAGATGAAAACCAGATATGACCGTAAAGCTAACACGCCGCGTTTCGAAGAGGGTATGCTCGTCTGGTTACACAATCCAACTCGCCAGAAAGGGAAGTCCCCTAAGTTACAAAATAGGTGGGAAGGACCGTACAAGGTGGTCACTAGAATAAACGATGTAACGTACAGAATTCAACGCCAACCTAGAGGGGCTTGGAAAATAGTTCACATCGATCGACTTGCGAAGTGCCATGGAAGCAATAATACTCGGGACGAGTATTAATGTAAGGAGGGGGTAATGTTACGACATCTGTTCGCAAGTAGGAGATAGGATTTGCCACTACTAGATAACAGATGGCGTTACTAGTATTCTAATAAGTAAAGGAATTACTAGATGTTTCTCGAATATCGACTTTTCGAGAATGTGGTACTAGAACTTTCTGTAATATTCGCGTATTTGAGATTTGGCATATATAAAGAGCGACGCGTGCTACGGAGTTATTCGAGTGCGAAGAACTAAAGCGAGAACAAGCGGAATACTAGAGCGAAGAAATTAAATACGACAGTGCAGTGATATACGGATTACGGAAATAAGCTTAACGGTGTGGACAGTGTTACTATAACGGAGTAAATTAGTGTTGTTAATTAGTGCGAGTATCGATAGTTAATTATCGATAGTGTTTGTTGTGTTGTGTAAAGTGCGTTATTGGTCAATAAATATAATTACACCTTATTGCACGAAAGTGTGACTGGTATTTATCAAATTAAGAACCCGGTACGTAACAATATTGTATAGTATATTTGATATAATTATTATTATATATATCACTTAATATATAGGCTGTAAATAAGTTGTGTTTAATTAAGTTCTGTTTAAATTGGATATAATATTTGACCATAATGTTTTAAAGAGTTGTCTATTTGTTCCTCACCATAAAGGTTGACTGGAAGAAATTGCGTTAAGGCGATAAGTCCGCCTTTGTGTACATATACTGTTGTACCTATTCTGTAAAATACTGTCTGTGTGTTGTTTTGTATGCAATAAAGTGTTTAAATAAATTAATCGATAGCTATCTTTTTAGCTGGAGTATTATGTTCATGCAAGCTCCTTTTCTTTAAACTACTAATCAAGTTAGCGACGGATTTCGTGATGAAATATACCTCTACTTGAATAAAAAATCTCGAGTTGATGAAAAATGCTTAGGTAAGTAAGGTAATAAGTAGTAAATAAGGTAAAAATATACAGATATAACTATGATGCAAAAAATGACAAAGTTCGGAGAATGATTTTGAACTATTAACTGTTTTAATTCCGACTCCGACGCGTCCTTTTGCTTGAAAGCGTGCCGCCTGGCTGAAGCCCCCTTCAGGGACGCTCGCTCAAGGTCAAACCTCTTTTCTCGCACGGTAGATATAATATCACTTTCGATATTTATCAGTTTTGTGATATTTTGCGATCGATATTTGACTTGAGCTATTCTCACTTCATCCGATCGATATTTTTCCATTGAAAACCAGTCGATATGAAGATTATATCAAAGGATGATATCGAGTTGTCACGATCAGTCGATATGATGATATTTGAAGATGTTGGATGTGGACTTATTCGGCTTTTCCAAGCAGCGCTGCAAGAAAATGTTCTTACTTATTTTAAAAAGTCTTTAATGTGTGTATAATCGATCGATGTGTATTCGATTGATAGTGTAATTATAATAATAATAATAAATCTTTATTTTCCAAACACATCAGTATCAGTACAGACAGGATATTACATTAAGATGTTGCTTTATATATTTAATTGAGTACCTGTGGCCCCACACTAGGCAAGCCTGTATCGTGGGTACTGAATAGTTATCCTTGCTAATATTATAAATGGGAAAGTGAGTTTGTTTGTTTGTTTATTTGTTCCGCTTTCACGCCGTAACTACTGAACCGATTGCTTTGAAATTTTGCAAACGTATAGTTAGAAGTTTGAATTAAATAATAAGGTAATTTTTATCCCGAAAAAAAATGATGTTCCCGAGGAAAATCGTGGGAATGACAAGTTTTCTTATAGTTGTGCTTTATACCGTAATATAACCAAATTTCACGCGGGCGAAGCCGTGGGCGGAAAGATAGTAAACAATAAAACAATCCGACAGTAAGAAAAAACATAAAAAAAAACTATAAGAATTTACATTATCTTTGATACTGTTTTGATATAGTATATTGGATAGCATGCATACAGATCCACAAACTTTTCTTGGCCGACGGCCACTAGCCAAGCTAAAGTAGCCATTTTGAAATTTCAGCTTGTCATTGTCAGTTAGCTCTCATTTAAATAAAACTTACAGGGTACTTATATAATATTTTATTTATGAGTAATAATCCCCACATGAGGAATTCATGTCAAAAAACATTAAATTTTCATTAATATTTTTTTGAAGTGGAAACTTTTTTTTAAAGACAATTGTTTATATAATGTTTCTTTGCCTATAAATAAACGCTTTTCTTTCCAGTATTCAATACAAAAATTTATGAATAGTATTAAAAACACCGTCCGCAAAGTTGTGCGCACATGACTATAGCGGTGCGGTGGGTTACGAGAAGTAGGGAAATGCTCCCGAATAAGATTTCACTTCATGTACACTGTTGCGTGGGTTCTAATCCAAATGCGGGTATGCACCAATGTGTCATTTCTTAAGTCATAATTGTCTGACATATATATAAGAATGCAAGGTTGTTAACAGCAATAGAAAAGTGCCCATAAATCCACTGACCTAGCAAAATGAATGACCCAAACGATAAAGATATTTAGAATTATTAATGTTTAGAATTATTTTTTCTGTGCTACTTTTTCAGGGGATCTATGTGTGAACATTAATTGCAAAAAACAGTACACGACAAGGTAAGTCCCTGATTTACAGACTCAAAAAAATAAAAAATAATTTCATGTAGGTACCCTTTTTTTTAACTCTGTGTGTCACAAATAACAAATTCTTGAGTGTAAAATAATTAAACAGTTTGCAGAGAAGAACAAATTGGCAGTGTTATCGCTAAAAGTGAACTCTTCCAAACAACATTTGGAGGGTAAGATCAGTAAATTCAGGGTACACAGTCATTCGGGTAGACATTCAAGACAAGGGCAAAAATAAGCAAATATAATTAGCTTATATTAAAACGAGCTTATTTCCTTACAATAATAGTTATTAATTAAATAAATATTATATAAATTGTTTCATTAAGACATTTCAATACTAAAATAAATTAGCCTGCATGATTTAAAATTATTCCCCTTATAATGGTTAATTTTTATTTACTGGCAATACTTATATCGATGACAGCGACGCCCTTACCGGCCAAGAAAAGTTTGTGGATCTGTAATAAAATTCAATAAAACACAAAATTAAAATTAAAATATTTAGCTTATTGGATAAGATTTAATCAATTCAATTTTTCTTCAATGGCCTTTGACCGTGTTTTAACACAGTAACTTTGCCAACGTCCAGTGAAAAGAAAACACATATTGAAAAGTTAAGAAAATTTTTGAAACTGATTAACAGACACTCATTGATCATTCATGGTTGAAAAATAAAATAAATATTAACAACAAAATATTTACTACAAAATTAACAATATGAACAAAAAGAATGCATTATAATTTTATATTATGGACCTTGATGAAATGACACAAAATTTTAATGAATGGGGTATATACAAGATAGATAGATAAGATAAGACATTTATTACAAGAAAAACACATTACATTAGAATTTACAATGATTCACGCACTAGGCATTGCCTGTATCGCATGAATCTAGGGAACACATTTAAAATACACAACGAATAATACAAGTCTTAATTAATTAATTAAGAGAGAAAAATAAACAAAAAACTGATTTAAATAAAAATAAAACTAACTAAATTACAAAAGCAACTAAGTAATAGTTTGTGCATATTGCGAAGTGTTTAGTTACGAGTGTATGTGTGTGTGTGTATTGGATATGTATGTGAGAATGAATGTATGTGTGACTGTGTGTATGTGCGAGGGTGAATATTTGTGAGTGAGTAAGAGTGTGTATGTATGAGTGTGTGTGTGAGAGACAACTACGAGACAACTTTTAGCAAAGCCTCCGTATCAGCGTATGAAATATTCATTATTTTTTTAAATAACTCTTTTTTACTCTTACGTTTATCACATTGTTTTAATGTGACAATATCTTTAACCAGTTTATTAAACAAGAAGGGAGATAAAAAACTAGGGAATCGTTGAGCAAAAGTAGTGCGAGTCACTGGTACCGGTAACTGAAATAAACGTTTGCTAAACATATCACTGCGGTGCTGTTGGCACATGTTTTGTTTTGCAGCTAGGACAGCTCGTTGAATAAAAAGTTTGCGCACACTAAGAAAATCAGCTTCTTCATATAATGCTGAAGTGGAGTATCTTCGAGGTTTTCTTAGTAATGTCTTCAACACAGCTCTCTGGGCCCTCTCTAGGACAATCATGGTTGTAGTTGCACATCCACCCCAAACCAATATACAATAATTAAGTATAGATTGGCATAAAGCCAAATATACGGTGCGTAGTATCCTGCCATGCGTTACTTCACGTAGAGACCTTATAACAAAAATAATTTTCCGTAAGCGAGCGGAAGTGATACTAATATGCTCCTTAAAGTTAAGATGCTCATCAATTACTATGCCGAGGTATCTAATCGAGCGGCACTTAGTGATTTCGTTGCATGAGCATCCTACTGTCTCACTGCTGAATTGGAGTAAGGGACATGCAATCTGATGTACTTTAAGAGCGTCAAGTTCAGAGGGCGGGGCGGACGATTCGGTTTTGTGAAAACAGATATAACATGTTTTGGTAGCATTTAATGTTAATAAGTTATCCTGAAGCCATCCCGTGATCCTGGTAAGTCCTGATTGGGCCATTCTATTCACTTCAGGCCACGATTTACCATAAAATATTATAGCAGTGTCGTCCGCATAGCACAGAAGGTCGGTATTTAGCGTTGTCGAGGCTATTATGTCATTAATATATATAAGAAAAAGAGTTGGTCCCAGTATGCTTCCTTGTGGCACACCAAATGACACACTTTGTAGGTCACTCAAGTGGGTGCCCAACTTGGTGCACTGTTTCCGATTAGTCAAGTAACTATAAAACCAGTCATATGCAATGCCTCGAATACCAGTTGCTTCCATTTTTTTTAGAAGTATGCGGATGGATACGGTGTCAAAGGCCTTTGCTAAATCCAAGAAAACACCAATAGATTTAAGGCCACGATCTTGATGAGCTGATACAATATCTACTAATAGTTTAGTAGCATCTTCAGTGGATCTTCCCCTTCGAAATCCGTATTGTCTATCCATGAGCAGTCCATTTGACTCCAAATATTCGACCAGTCTATCATTGATAAGACGTTCCAATAATTTAGAAAAAACTCCAAGTAAAGAAATGGGTCGATAGTTTTCAGGAACATCTTTCTCGCCTGATTTGTAAATGGGTTTTACAAGGGCAGTCTTCCATTGAGTGGGAAATTGTCCGTCTGAAATACTCTTATTGAAGATAAAAGCAAGCGGGCCTGCAATCATGGGCGCGATACTCTTAAGAAGCTTATTATTAATCTCATCCAGACCTGGAGCTCTGTTAGGTTCTAGTGAACAGACTAGATTCAATACTTCTTCAGCGTTAGTGGGTGTCAGAAATAAAGAATGAAGTGGAGAGTGATTATTAGTTGGAACTTTTCTAGCTAGTGACACTTCCGTTTCCTTCAAGTTCATTAAGGTCTTGTTTGCTAACGTCGGGCCTACGTTGGCAAAATAACTGTTCACGTGATTAACGGATTCTGAGACGGATTGCTTCACTGATGTAAGAGCCTCTGAAGTGACTGGGCGCTTTGATCAATGGGTGATAGTATTAATAGTACTCCAAAGTTTTCTAGGAGAGTCACGATTTTCTAACAATTGCTTCTCATAGAATTCAGCTTTTATATTCCGAAGTAAACTGATGTGAAAGTTTCTATATCTGATATAGATTAACTTTGTACTGGGGTTATCAGGATTTCGCTTGTAGTCAAGATGGAGTTTATCCCTGTGCCGAGAACATCTTAGCAGGCCAGGTGTGACCCAGGGTGTTAGTATTCTCTTTTTATGAGGAACTTGCACGGTAACGCTGTGTTTTTCAACGATTTTTAAGAGTTCATCCGTGAATTTTTTAACCGTTTCGTCTAGGGAACAATTGTTAGTTAAAGAAATCCAATCCAGTGTCGCCACGTCAGCTTTAATCGATTCCATATCTATTTTAATTCGGGTTTTCTTTGCAGTTTTTTTAGTGCGTTTTTGAGTCATTAATCCAGCCATGGTGATATCGTGGTCTGTGATATCTGTGCAGCAAAACAAAACAAAGTAAGCATTTAAAATTAGTAGGAAGAGAGATGAAAGGAGGCAAAACATAATACATAAACATATAAAGAAAATGATTATTGGATAAGACCAAAACGATGGTTTTTGAGAGACAGGAAGATGTGACAGAATGCGTGATTGCGATTGATGGTAAGGATGTGGAACAGGTGAAGGAGTTTGTATATCTGGGAAGTTTGTTTACAAGGGATGGAAAATGCGATGAAGATATTGAAGGAAAAGTGAAAAAGGGTAATGCGGTAAATGGAGCAATGAATAGCCTAATGACCTGTCAATCGGTGTCTGAAAAGGCCCGAATGGCTGTGCATGATGCTGTTCTTGTTCCTACGCTTATGTATGGAAGCGAATCTTGGGTGTGGCAGAAGAAGCATGAGAGCAGAGTGAATGCAGTAGAGATGAGGTCCCTCAGAAAAAATTGTAATGTTAGATTATGTGACCGAGTGAGAAATAGTGTTATTCGTGAAAAGTGTGGTGTGAAAGATGATATTGTAAGAAAGATAGAAAAAGGAATGTTGAGATGGTTTGGGCACATAGAGAGGATGGATGATAGAAAATTGGTAAAAGGGATCTATAGAGCTAGTGTGGATGGTAATGTTAGTAGAGGACGACCACGGAGAACACACTTGGACCAAATTGAGAGTGTGCTCAAAAAGGCTGGCGTCCGAAGTATGAAGAATAAAAGAGCATGTATGAAAAGATTGATGGATGTAAACGAAGCTAGAGAGGTTTGTCAGGATCGTGCGAAGTGGCGATCAATAGTCTCTGCCTACCCCAATGGGAACTAATGGCGTGAGTATATGTATGTATGTAGCTAAAATATATATGTGTATATGTGTATGTGTGTGCGTTTGTGTGTTTCATGTTTAAATTACAACAGCAAGTTAAAAGATTTTAATATAAAAATTCCTAAAGAAAAAATGGTACAGTGTAATTTGACGTGGTTTTGTGTGCGTGTGTGTGTGTTAATGTATGTATGTGCATTTGTGTATGTGTATTACAATGTTTTGGTGTCAGTCAATCACTCTCACTAGTTGCTCTGCTGCATCGTAGGACATGCTTGACAGCCAGCTGTTCACTTTAAATTTGGTTTCTAGTAGTAGGTAGTTATGTCGCAGGTCTTTATGAACGAGTTATACAGCCGTGGTTGTAGATAAGATTGAAATCTTTTACCAAAAGTGGTCTAACAGTAATTCATAGGAACAATGGGAATTCTCTTTGTTTGGGATACATTGCTACGAAAGTGTTGGGAGAAGTTTTTATGTGCTTGAATGATTGATAGGGAGATATATAGCTTCCGGATACTCAATAAACCACATTCGGTGTAGAGACTAGCTGTGCAATATCTGTAGTGCTTGTTCATCATGGTCTTCAGGACAGATCTTTGAGCTCTTTCTGATTCTATTAGAACAGTCTTCGCTGCACCGTCCCAGACTGGCAAGCAGTAACACACTAGTGTTTGGCAGATAGCCATATAGATTTGGATCAGTAGTTTGGAGTCGGCGCTATTTCTAAGCAGTTTCATTATGTTAATGACTTTGCGAACTCTACCAGACAGTGTGTGGATGTGTTCTTTGAAGGACAAGTTGTGGTCAAGGGTAATGCCGAGGTATTTAGTTGAAGTGGCTCTTGGGAGAACGGGGCACTGGCAGTCTAAATTATTTGGTAAGGTAAATATTGGTGCGCCACAGGAGTGTATTTTTATTTCTGTGGAAGGAGGCTTTGAAGCGCGAGTCTTGTGAAAACATAACATATGCGTCTTTTCAGGATTGAGCGTCAGTAAATTTTCCAAAAGCCATTTAGCGATGGAAGCCATGCCCTCCTCCACGTAACCAAATACCTCTTTCCATGAAGAACCATAAAACACAATAGCTGTGTCGTCTGCATAACAAAATAGCTCTGCCTTTCTAAGAGAAAAGCTCAACACGTCGTTTATGTAAATCAAGAAGAGGGTAGGTCCCAGGATACTTCCCTGTGGCACTCCGAAGTTGATTGGGTATGGGTCGCTAATAGTTTGGCCTATTTTTACGCATTGGAATCGGTTTGTGAGGTAACTTTGGAACCAGTCAAGCGCAACCCCCCGCACTCCGATTGCTTCGAGTCTTTTCATTAGTAAAGGCTTAGCCACCGTGTAGAAGGCTTTCGTAAGGTCCATGAACGTACCGATGCAGGCCCTACCCTGGTCCAGATGTGAGGATATAAGGCTGGTTAGCTCTCCGACTGCATCCTCAGTGCATTTTCCACGCCTAAAGCCGAACTGCCTACTGGATAGAAGTTTATTGGTTTCTAGAAAACTTACTAACCTAACTACTTTTTCAAGAATTTTTGATATAGTTGATAGCAGTGTTATAGGGCGATAGTTTGACGGCTGTGCTTTAGACCCACTCTTGTGAATTAGAGATACCACTCCCATCTTCCACAGGTCAGGAAACTCGCCATTTGCTAGGCTAAGGTTAAATATGTGTGTCAGAGGTAAAGCTATATGATGTTTCGCGGCTTTTAACAGTCTGTTAGAAATTCTGTCGAATCCAGGTGCTTTATCTGAGGGTAATTGCTGTATTAATTCCATTACTTCAACTGAGTCGGTCGGTTGCAGAAACATCGAATGCAAAGACTTTCGGGCAACGGATAGTTTTGCGGCCAATGAGTCCTCTGTCTCCCCTGATCCTGTCCAATATTTTGGTAGCCAATGTGTTGCCAACCTTTGAAAAATACTCGTTACATTGGTTAGCAGAGGTTTTGGGGTGTTCTCTACTATTTGTAATTAGATCTGAAGCTGAAACCTTGGCTTTGTTTGAATGGCAAATGTCCTTGATGGTAGACCATAGTTTTTTTGGGTGTTTTCGATGTTTCTCAAGTTCAGATTTTTCGTAATCATGTTTTAGCGATCGTACGAGATTGTAATAAAAATTTCAATACCGAGTGTAGGTGACCTTCAAGATTTCATTTCTGGGTTGCTTGTGCACCTTAGCATGAAGGGCATCTCTGTTCCTCATACACCTAATTATGCCCGGAGTCATCTACGGTTTAAGGTTGAAGTTTTTACGACTCAACGTTACCTCTCTTGAGTGGGCTGCCATTACTGATGAGATAGTTTCAGTCAACAGGACTGCTGCCTCATTTGTTGATTGCAGATTCATCAGATCAGACCAGTCGACTTTCCCTAAATCAGATTCTACACCAGCAAAGTCAGTTCTAATAGATGTTCGATTTGGTTTTGCTTTCGAGATGGAGTCGTCTATTCCAACCATTGCGAGTCTATGGTCCGTAATGCTACTTTCACATACAATAGCCACTGCCTTCCAGATAGGGGTTATAAATATATGATCAAGGCAAGCAGAGAGACGTGTTGGCTTTGTAACAGCTGCTACAAGACCGAACTCTGCGGTTGCGCATAGATATTCTGAGAGGCATGTGTTTGAACCTGATAACAAGTCGATGTTAATGTCTCCAGCTAGTATCATATGTGATCTGCAAGAAGAGGAGCTAATTTGATCAGCCAGACCTTCTAAAAAGTTTTGTGGATCTCGAAAGGACGGAGAGTGATAGACTGCAAACACGGTGATTTTATTTTTTATTTCTAGGATTATGCAGTTTGTTTGAGTCCATGTGGGTTCGCGTGTTGTTATATTTAAGTTTGTTTTAGCATAAACTACCACTCCACCAGCCTTATTTATGTATGTGGTACTTTTGTACGAAGTGTATCCCGCCAACTGCCCTATAATCGTTCTATGGTTTAGCTTGTGTGTGACTTCGACAGAAATAATCCCAATTGTTTTGTCCGCGAACGGGTTAATTCCAACCAGCCTCGCGACCAACTTGAGGCGGTTGGATTTCTGTGGCGTGTCGGTTCCAGCACAGATGCAGAAAGCGGTGCTGCTCGATACGGCTCGGATCGTCCGTCGGTTCTTGAACCTGACTCCCTGACCCCGACCGACTGTGCTCTTGTCGGGGAGTACCGCCTCTCCCATTTTAAATTTATATTTTCTTTTTCGGCCATGGGAGAGGCGAGGAACTAAACGCATACCCAAAATAATAATGGGGCATGTCGTGCACTCTGATGGTGTCGATGTCGACACCAATCATTTGAGGGCACTCTCCGAGGCTGAAACATACCGGTATCTGGGCATGTCACAAACCATCGGTGTGAAGGTGGCAGACGTGAAGCAGGGTGTTTGCGAGGAGTTTTATGAACGCCTGAAAAGTGTGCTTAATAGCTACTTGTCAGGCGTTAATAAGGTCCGAGCCATTAACTCCTGGGTCATGCCTGTACTGATGTACACATTTGGCGTGCTCAGATGGACTCAGACCGAACTCGACGCTCTGGACAGACGAGTCCGCACGATGATGACCTCTCATCGAATGCATCATCCGAGGTCGTCGGTTATGAGATTGTATATCCCGCGGAAGTGTGGTGGTCGAGGCCTCTTGAGTGCCAAAACCATGCACAACCGCGAGGTATGCAACCTCAGAAACTATTTTTTGACGATGACGGATGATAGTATTCGGGGAGAGGTGGTCGCTAGTGATAAAGGACTGACTCCCTTATCGTTGGCCTCACAGGATTGGCGAACCCCGGAGGTACTTAGCACCTCTGATCGGGAGTCCGTATGGAAAGAGAAAGAGCTGCACGGGAGGTTTTAAAAGGTACTTCACGAACCTTTCGTGGACCGTAAAGCCTCCCTGCATTGGCTGCGTTTCGGGGACCTCTTTGGGGAAACCGAAGGTTTTGTCTGTGCAATACAAGACCAGGTTATCAAGACGCGGAACTATCGGAGATACATCCTAAAGGACGGTACCACAGACGTTTGTCGAGCATGTGGCCGTCCCGGAGAGTCACTTAGGCATGTTATTTCCGGTTGTTCGGCTCTTGCTAACACTGAGTACTTGCACAGACACAACCAAGCAGCCAAAATCCTGCATCAGGAGCTCGCTCTGAAATACGGACTCTTGCAACAGAGGCTGCCGTATTACAAGTATCTGCCGGAGCCAATCCTAGAAAATGACCGTGCCAAAATCTATTGGGACCGATCCGTTATCACGGACAGGACTATTCTAGCGAATAAGCCTGATATCATGGTATGGGATCGGTCGCAGTCGAGGGTATTTCTAGTGGATGTCACTATCCCGCATGACGAGGGTCTCGTGAAAGCCGAAACCGAGAAGCGTCGGAAGTATCTCGATCTGGCTCACGAGATCACCGACATGTGGGGTGTGACCTCGACTGAAATTATCCCAATTGTTTTGTCCGCGAACGGGTTAATTCCAACCAGCCTCGCGACCAACTTGAGGCGGTTGGATTTCTGTGGCGTGTCGGTTCCAGCACAAATGCAGAAAGCGGTGCTGCTCGATACGGCTCGGATCGTCCGTCGGTTCTTGAACCTGACTCCCTGACCCCGACCGACTGTGCTTTTGTCGGGGAGCACCGCCTCTCCCATTTAAAATTTATATTTTCATTTTCGGCCATGGGAGAGGCGAGAAACAAAAATGTCTTTCGAAATAATAATAATAAGGCGTAGGGATGTGACGACCCCACCGCCCATTGTTGGAATGGCAGGATGATATGTCTGCCATTCCGGCTTTGCAAATAGTCTGCGCTTGAGTTTGTAGGTGTTGACCGTGTCTACAAACTGGTCCCAGCGCTGAATAGGGTGACAACGGTCTCCCCGGGGCAAGTGAGTGAAACCCCGGGTGAATCTTCGCTCATCGTAAAATGGAACGAAATAGAAACGATGAGCGTATAGGGCCGCTTCCCTTGGGTGATCGAAGGGGCACGTCTGGAGCTGGGGCTGGACGTGGCAGCATGCGGTCCCCCAGCCACCGCGGACCGGCTCGACCACCTGGCCGGTCTGCGCGACCACCTCAGCCACCAGATGGCTTGGCATCGGTTGGGACTGGGGCAACTCAGTCCCAGCAGTCGGTGCCCGCCGCTGGTGGAACAAGGCGCCGCATGGCATGGACGGTCGAAATGAACAGGAATGCCATGCGGGCCTATATTAGGGCCTCGGGTTCATGAACTGGACGGACGGGTTATCGGGCAGCAATGTACTGCGAATTTCTGCGGCTGGAGCCCAATTTGACCGTCACAGAACAAAACCTGGCGGATCGAGTTCGGTACATACAGCGCTCAGAACTTTTTAGCACTACCGAACTCGAACAATTGCGACGCGAGACTGTTCCCCCGCTAGACGAAGAGCCACCTTTGCAGGTTCTCCCTCCAGTCCCTGAACGGGAAGTACGGAGGGAGCAAATTGCTAACCTGCCGGATGTGGGTGGTGCGGAAAGCGATTGGGGAACGGTCTCCCTGGATTTGGATTTGGTGAGGAGCGCACTCGAAGAGACGATCCTGGAATATCGCCAAGTGCCTCTCGAAAGGAGGCCAAGGCTGCCCCGAGTTCCTCTCAGCATCAAGGTTCGGGATGTCGTTGAGGCCGTCAATAACATGCTGCCCTCATTGTTAGAGAGCAGCATGGACCTTTGGGATACGGGTTCAATTCTCTTTGGCGCCGCGATGACAGTTTGTCAAATTGTCGGCGTCAGGATGCCGCCAACAAGAGCTGGTGGCTCCCGCCAGGCTGGCAGTACTAGTCCCAGGACTAAAACTAGACCAGCCTGGATGAGGCGGATTGAAAGCCCTATCACAAGGGCCAGGGTCCTCATCGGCAAACTGACCAGCTTCAGATCAGGCAACAATAGGCCGAGGGTGGTGCGCTTCGTCAGGGAGGCATTCCCTGGTGAGAATGTCTTTGACAACTCACCGGAGTTTGCCTGTAGACTGGTGGAGCGCATCGATGATCTGAAGCAGAAGATCGCTGCTTGGGGTAAGCGAATTAGGCGATATTCTGAAAGGGTAAAGAGGTACCAACAGAATCGTCTCTTCATGAGTGACCAGAAGAAGTTCTACAGAACTTTGGAGCGTCCCGACGTGGTTACGACAGGTCAGCGACCGGAAAAAGCAGATGTAGTTGCCTTTTGGCGTGGGCTTTGGTCGCTGCCTGTTGATCACGAAGAGGGCCGATGGTTCGAGGCGGTCGAGGGAGCGTGCGAACCCATAGCGCCCATGAACCCCGTCAACATATCCGAGGAGGATGTGGTGGCTGCGATCCGTAAGGCTCCGAACTGGAAAAGTCCGGGGCCGGACGGATTGCACCATTACTGGTTGAAGGGGTTCACGCGCTGTCACGCTACTCTCGCCCGTCAGTTCCAAAGCGCCCTCGAGAGTGGGACGCTCCCGAACTTCTTAACTACTGGGGTCACTCATTTAGCGCCAAAGAGCGATGCTACCGCGGATCCATCACAATACCGCCCCATTACTTGTCTTTGTACAATTTACAAGACCTTAACATCCGTTCTGAGCTCCAAGATTACTCAACACATTGTTGATAACAATGTGATATTTTTTCGACCGCTGTTCTTACTTAAAGCCACACGTATATCTTTTCACTCCGTAGATTTATTTAGTAAATAATAGTTTTTATTTAACTTTCTGGATTATATTACATATAGTTGGAAAGCTTAAACAGATAGTTCTAACATAGTGAAACCAGATTTTAAATTACTTCACGAATATTAAGGAAAAAACTGATTTATTTTCTAAATTATTTTGTGAAACTGACCTACGCATCGAGTTGTTAAGAACGAAACACACCGGAGATAACCGAAGCATACCGAAGTGATACGAACGAAAGAGGTCATTGACTTCAAGCGGCGTGTTACGTCACGAAGCAACCTTGACGCGCTATACAGCGACTACGCAGGTGCCGTCAATTCACGATTCACAGCCGAAGACACCCGATCGTACAGGTCAGTGACCGATATTATCACGAGTGACGTTCTTTTTTTATGCGACAACTTGGTCTTGTATGATTTTTTCATCCTGCCCACATAAATTTATTATTATAAATTTCAACCGACTACTTCAACTTTAATTATGAAGTGTATGTCATGCAACGGATCCGTCAAATACCTCGCCGAGTCCCTAGCTTGTACAAAATGTCATGGTTTGTACCACTATCTATGCCTCAATATCACAACGGCGTATTTTAGTGCACATCAAAACGAGTTAAAAAATAATTGGCTATGTCCAACTTGCAATTACCCCGCCTCGCGCGGTACTAATGATGATACTCCGGTGCGCAGGGGGTTGGCAGCAGGGACAAACACAAACATGAATATGTCTATGATGTCGTGTGATGAATTCGTTCACGACGAATTAAAATCCAATGTGAATACCAATAGTCGTATGCGCAGTCATATCGATACTTCAGTGTATTGCTTACAGTCCTCTTCTTTTAATGATAATGGTGAATCGGTTCCTATCCCGGAATCTATGGAGGGAGACTCAATATTAGCTCAATCAATGCATCAATTCAAAAATATGTTCAGTGAACTGAATTCGGGTATTAAAACGTTGAATGACTCAATGCGCTTGTGCCGTGAGGAAATGTGCGGGTTCAGAACTGAGTTATCAGACATAAAAATTAAGCTAGAACGACTGGAAAATTATGAGGCAGAAGTTGAAGTTCTGAGAAATGAGGTGAAGCAGCTGCGCTCTGAACTTATCCAGCGGGATCGATCACAAGTTCTCAACGACGTTGAAATCACTGGAGTGCCCGAACAAAAAGGTGAAAATCTTGATCACATGGTTGGCGTGATATCAACAGTGTTAAACGTAGAAATGGACTCGAGGGATGTAGTTCACGTTTCTCGAGTTGGCCGCCGACAGCCAGGTGAGGCAGGGAGTGAGGTTCGTCCGCGCCCCATTGTGTTAAGGCTGACTAGACGATCACCTCGAGAAGCCTTGGTACGAGCAGCGCGTGTGCGTCGAAATCTTACCACTGATCTGATTGGTATACCCGGACCTGCGCGGTCGTTTTATGTGAACGAGCACATGATACCCTCCGATCGCCGCCTATTTGGAATGACACGATCATTTGCAAGGGAATGTGGCTTCAAATTTACTTGGAAAAGATATGGACAAATCTTAATTAGAAAAACCGAGAATAGCCGTATATACCGTATCAGCTCAACCAGTGATTTAGACTGTATTCGAAACGAACTCAAAGATACATTAAATACGTTTCGCTCCTAATAAACAACGAATCATTTACACTGTCTTACTTGGATTTATTAATAATGTTATAGTATTTTTTGAGACGCCTAAATTGGCAGTGTTTACTATTACGCGTGCTTGTAACTATGTGTTAAACTTGTATTACGTAGTTTTAATATTTTGTAGTTCAAATTCAAAAGTTTTGCTGTGCATTCAATTCTGGTTTTGTAAAAAAGTAAGCAAGTTATATTACAACATATTATATTTCAAATTAATAAGTAAAGAATATTTAGTGTATATTTTAATTACTTATATTAACAGTATTTTATTATTACAAACACACGAAAACATATATTTAATAGTTTATAAATATATATTCTTTAACATACTATTCACAACTAATGTTATTAACATGATATCTTTTCGGTTTTTAAACTTTAATAATACATCAATCGCCTATTTTTATTCATTTTTACTATTGGTGAGCCACATAGTGATATATACGAAAGCATATCAAAATATTATTTAAAATGATCGCTAAAAACTGTTTATTTACTATTAGTTTATATAACGCTCAGTCATTAAACACCTGTGGTGATGAATTTGTTCAGGCGGTTTTACAATATAAACCTGATATACTTACAATCAATGAATCTTGGCTGAAGCATGGTTGTGAAAATCTAGCACCAAAAATTCCTTCATATAAATTTAAAATGCTCCCTCGATCAAAAGATATCCTTCGTGGCCGCGGAGGTGGTCTGGCCTATTACATCAGAAATGGCATCACAGCCAGAACGGTGCAGCACCCCGAGTCCCCCGTCGAACAGTGGTGGCTTCGTGTAACAGTCAATGGGCTGAGACTAGTAATTGGAACGGCTTATCGCCCGCAGTGGCAGCTTGTTGACGATTTTTTGGATGCCATAACGGAGTCGTTGTGCTCACTGACACAATTTGATAGGGTTATTCTTTTAGGAGATTTTAATATAAATCAACTAGATACTAACAGCAGTAGTTATCGTAAGTTTGATTCTTTTTTACAATGTGCAGGTCTGCGTCAAGTGGTAAACAAGCCTACACACTTTACCCATCATACTGAAACTTTAATTGATCTTGTTTGTACAGACGCTTCTGTTAATAGTGTCACAGTTTGTGGTGTCACGGGATTGATCGGCCATTCTATGATACATACAACATTCAATATCAAAAAAGAAAGATTCAAGCCAACATACATCCAATGTAGACCTATGAAATCCGTAGATCTCGCTGCCGTCGACGCGGAAATACAATTATATGATTGGCAGAATATACTAAACAAAACTTCTGTTAATGATATGGTGGCATTACTCAATAATTATATTTTAGATATTTCTGATAGGCATGCTCCTATAAGAACGATACGCATCAAACAAAAACCCATGCCTTGGATTACAGATAATACCAAAGTGCTTATTAACCTTAAAAACAAAGCACTAGAAAAGTACCGATCATCACACCTCGATAAAGATAAACAATACTACAAAACTCTTAAAAAACAAGTAGAAATTACAATGGACAGTGAAAAACGGGCATATTTTAAACAAAAGATTAACTCTTGTACTAAAGACTCGAAAAAACTATGGAAAAACCTTAAATCAAACATACTAGATAATACTATAGATACTGAGAAATTACCCCCTCATCTTAATGATCCTGATTTAATAAATAATTATTTTCTGACTCTGCCGTGTCCTGATTTTGTACCAATTTCAGAATTTTCATATTTCGAAACTAATCGATTTGGCACTGCGACGTTCGAGTTGAAACCAGTAGATGAATCGAAGGTTGCAAGGGCTATATTGTCAATTGAGTCGGATGCTCAGGGTGTTGATAACATTAATTTAAATATGATTTTACTAACCTTACCTCATGCACTTTTTTACATAACCCACTTAATAAATTATTCCATATCTTCTTCAACATTCCCTGAGTGCTGGAAAACTGCTATTATTACCCCTTTTCCGAAAAATCCATCTCCAAACAATTTGAAAGATTTAAGACCAATCAGCTTACTACCCTGCTTGTCAAAGGTGCTCGAACGTATCGTGTTTTGGCAGCTATCAGAATTTTTAGAATCAAACAATATCTTACCTGCAAAGCAGTCAGGTTTTCGCAAGGGTGTAAGTACTACAACAGCACTGTTAGACATAGTATTTTCTAAGATTTTCACGATTGCACATTATAATTGAAACAACTATTGATTTTCGGATATTTTAAAAATAATGTAATAACACGCGATTAAAATATCCGAAAATCAATAGTTGTTTCAAGCACTGTTAGACGTAATAGACAATATTTTAGCAGCACAAGACCTAGGCACGGCAACGGTTCTGACTTTGCTCGACTTTTCACGCGCATTTGACTGTATAAGTATCCCACTTCTCCTTTCCAAGTTGCGATACTATGGCTTCCACTCTGACACCATAGCCTGGTTTGAAAGTTATCTTACTAATAGGTCACAAATAGTGCGTAGTAAACTGGCAAATGGTACCAATAGTTCTGCAGTTAAACCTGTTACTAGGGGCGTGCCACAGGGATCGATATTAGGGCCAATTCTTTTTGTGTTATATACGGCAGATATTGTCAAAGAAATTAAGCATTCACACTTTCATTTGTACGCTGACGACGTTCAGATATATATGCACCTAAATCCTTGCGAAATAAATCCATCATTAGCAAAACTAAATTCTGACCTTGATAATATAGCACTTTGGGCATCCCGGAATGCTTTGTTGTTAAACCCTAGTAAGTCTAAGTTTATGGTGCTGGGTTCGAAAAAACAAGTTTCGTCCGTTTTGTCCTCAAATCCTTGTGTAACTATAAATGGGACAAAGGTCGAGCATGTGTCACTGGCAAGAGTTCTTGGTGTTCTTGTGGATTCCGGTCTACGTTTTGAGGACCACATAATCAATGTTGTAAAAAATTGTATGTTCCGTATTAAAGTACTCTACAAAATCCGTCACCTGCTCTCTGAGGAAATACGTTTATTGCTTTGTGAGGCTCTTATTCTATCTAAATTAAACTACGGCAGTATAGTTTTAGGTCCTTGTCTCTTATCTACATCAAAACGGTTGATTCAAAGAGTACAGAATGCGTGCATAAGATTCTGCTATAAAATACCACCACGATCTCACATTACTCCCAAATTGAATAGAGAGGGCCTACTTAATATGGATTCTAGGAGACAACTTCATCTGGCTAGTTTAGTCCACCAAGTCATTAAGTTAAAGCGACCCGAATATCTATATAACAAGTTATCCTGGCCATCCTATACCTTTAACTCAAGGAGTCTTTATTCAATGACTTTGGTAACACCGTTTCACAAAACTAGGGCTTTCGAGGGAAGCTTCCGCTACCAGGCAACAAAATGCTGGAACAACCTCCCCCCACCCCTCAAACGTCCCATTTCTAAAATCTCCTTTAAAATTAAATATAAAAAAATATTACTCGAGAAGCAAAAATTGCTATGATAGCCGAAGTTTCTCCCGATAGCCATTTATGAGAAATAATTATAAAATAATTATTATTATATTTTTTTTATTGTATGTACACATAATTTTTGGTTTATTATATTTAAAAAAAACTAATACATCTCTATTGTGTTGCAATTAGCTGTTAATTTTATTAATTTAGTTTATCGTTTTACTTATTATGTTATTTTAAGAGGGTCATAAAATAAAATAATATTTAAAACAGTAATACCATATATACTATATTTATTTTAATTATTACCTATTACAATTAAAACTATTAATATTTATTCTTTACATTCTTACAGTGTGAAAATATTTAAAATAAAACTTAAATATTAGTTTTATGTTGTAACTGATTTGTGATTTTGCTGATTCAATGTGTGTAAATTTAATTGTGTGTGTGTCATTTTAAATATATGAAAAATAACATGTTAAGTTCAGTCGTGTCGACAAAGGGAGCGGCAGAATAACAGCGTCTGCACTTCATAGGGCAGGCACTATGCTGAGCCGTACCCTTTTTTCAGTTTTCTGCATCTCATATAGTAAATGTTAAATGTATATTTGTTTTGTGTAGCAGTTAATGGAAATAAATGTATTTTCTTTCTTTCTTTCTTTTTGATATCTGGAGCTCAGAACGGATGTAGGGGCGGTAGTCGCGGTAGCAAGGAGCTGCTCCTCATCGACGCGGTCGTAGGCCAACTGGTCAAACGCAACCGTCGGAACTTCTCCGCTGGCTGGATAGACTACAGGAAGGCGTTCGATTCGGTACCTCATACATGGCTCATGAGGGTCCTCGAGCTGTACAAAATTGATAGTGCAGTTCGACACTTCCTCGGGCAATGTATGGGGTGTTGGAGAACGATCCTGAGTCTAGACGGTCAGCGGATGACTGATGCGGATGACCAAATTGATATAAGGCGAGGGATTTTCCAGGGCGATTGCCTGAGTCCAGTTTGGTTTTGCTTGGCCCTGAATCCTCTAAGTACACTCTTGGAGAATTCGGGGACGGGCTTTCAGTTTCGGAGAGGCGGACCACGCTTGCCTCATCTCCTTTACATGGATGACCTGAAGCTTTACGCCCCCACGGCTGACAGATTGGCGGAGCTACTGACGATCACTAACGATTTCAGTGGTTCCGTCAAGATGGAGCTCGGGGTCGATAAGTGTGCGGTCATCCATGTTGAGAAGGGGCATGTCGTGCACTCTGATGGTGTCGATGTCGGCACCAATCATTTGAGGGCACTCTCCGAGGCTGAAACATACCGGTATCTGGGCATGTCACAAACCATCGGTGTGAAGGTGGCAGACGTGAAACAGGGTGTTTGCGAGGAGTTTTATGAACGCCTGAAAAGTGTGCTTAATAGCTACTTGTCAGGCGTTAATAAGGTCCGAGCCATTAACTCCTGGGTCATGCCTGTACTGATGTACACATTTGGCGTGCTCAGATGGACTCAGACCGAACTCGACGCTCTGGACAGACGAGTCCGCACGATGATGACCTCTCATCGAATGCATCATCCGAGGTCGTCGGTTATGAGATTGTATATCCCGCGGAAGTGTGGTGGTCGAGGCCTCTTGAGTGCCAAAACCATGCACAACCGCGAGGTATGCAACCTCAGAAACTATTTTTTGACGATGACGGATGATAGTATTCGGGGAGAGGTGGTCGCTAGTGATAAAGGACTGACTCCCTTATCGTTGGCCTCACAGGATTGGCGAACCCCGGAGGTACTTAGCACCTCTGATCGGGAGTCCGTATGGAAAGAGAAAGAGCTGCACGGGAGGTTTTACAAGGTACTTCACGAACCTTTCGTGGACCGTAAAGCCTCCCTGCATTGGCTGCGTTTCGGGGACCTCTTTGGGGAAACCGAAGGTTTTGTCTGTGCAATACAAGACCAGGTTATCAAGACGCGGAACTATCGGAGATACATCCTAAAGGACGGTACCACAGACATTTGTCGAGCATGTGGCCGTCCCGGAGAGTCACTTAGGCATGTTATTTCCGGTTGTTCGGCTCTTGCTAACACTGAGTACTTGCACAGACACAACCAAGCAGCCAAAATCCTGCATCAGGAGCTCGCTCTGAAATACGGACTCTTGCAACAGAGGCTGCCGTATTACAAGTATCTGCCGGAGCCAATCCTAGAAAACGACCGTGCCAAAATCTATTGTGACCGATCCGTTATCACGGACAGGACTATTCTAGCGAATAAGCCTGATATCGTGGTATGGGGTCGGTCGCAGTCGAGGGTGTTTCTAGTGGATGTCACTATCCCTCATGACGAGGGTCTCGTGAAAGCCGACACCGAGAAGCGTCGGAAATATCTCGATCTGGCTCACGAGATCACCGACATGTGGGGTGTGACTTCGACAGAAATAATCCCAATTGTTTTGTCCGCGAACGGGTTAATTCCAACCAGCCTCGAGACCAACTTGAGGCGGTTGGATTTCTGTGGCGTGTCGGTTCCAGCACAGATGCAGAAAGCGGTGCTGCTCGATACGGCTCGGATCGTCCGTCGGTTCTTGAACCTGACTTCCTGACCCCGACCGACTGTGCTCTTGTCGGGGAGTACCGCCTCTCCCATTTAAAATTTATATTTTCTTTTTCGGCCATGGGAGAGGCGAGGAACTAAATGTCATACCCAAAATGATAATAATAATAAATCTTTATTTCCAAAAAATTGTAATATTACAGTCTATACAGTAAAGTAATAATATGAACAGAGCTGTATTTCACAATAGTACTTAATTAATGGTACAACCGATACCTAATAAAGGGTAACCTGTGCTATAGGTACCGGTAAAAAACATCAGTGACGCTAAGAATACAAAATCAGCACTGCGTGCGTAAAAGAACATTAAGCACTAAACTAAAGAATTACATCAAATTAAAAAAAAACTACTAAAACATTCAAAATAAAACACAGAAGTTGTAGAAAAAGGAAACTTAAACTAGGTGTGAAGTAAAATAAATATGTTAAGTAAATAAATATTTATAGTGTTTTATGTAATAAAATATAATGTAAATAGGTTTATAAATATAAATATTATAAAATAATATAAATATACATTAATATCTTAAAATATACATATATAATAATAATAATACCTTTAATAATCATACTAAGAAAAACAGAATAATGATAGTTCAAGTCAGTATAGATAGGAAGTTCTCTGTTTCCTCATAAGATAGAGTTTGAAGCCACGTATTTAGTTTTTGCTTGAGACCGAAATTATTTAAATCATAAATGCCGAGTTTACTGTTTAATTTATTGTATAAGTAAGGTCCAAGGAATGTAGGGAAACGTTGAGCAAAAGAAGTCTTACATAATTTACCACTGACAACCTCTTTGTTTCTTAGTTTATTACTGTCTGGATTAAAATATGTTATGCAGTGTTGTTTTAAAACAACGTTCTTAATAAATAACTGTCGAACAGTAAGTACTTCGCAGAAAAGGTATAATTCTTTGGTTGGGAAACGGAATGGCTTGAACGTTGCAACCTTGAGTACAGCCCGCTGAGCTCGTTCAATTTGTATGAGATGACTTTTACAAGAGCCGCCCCATGACGTGATACAGTAGGTGATTATACTTTGGCAAAGTGCAAAATAGATGGTTCTTAGCAATTTTGCATCTACTACCGATCTAAGAGCCTTAAAAGAAAATATTAACTTTCTGATACGATTACTGAGTGTATTGATATGTGTACGAAAGGTAAGAGAGCTATCAATTACGATACCTAAATATTTAATTTCTGTCACACGTTCTAATCTCGGACATTGGCATGAGTTGTTTTGATTTGAGCAATTGTGAACTTTAATTTCAGGAATATTGTTTGGCGAAAGATAACCTGATTTTATTGTATGCATTAGAAATTTGGTTTTTGAAATATTAATTGTGAGGCGATTTAAGGCGAGCCATTCACAAACAGAGGTAAATCCTGTCTGTGCCAGAGACGTCACTTCATCCCAAGAATTACCAGAAAAAAATAGAGCTGTGTCATCTGCGTAGGAGATAATTGAGCAATTTGGAATTTTAAGAGAACTAAGACCATTTATAAATATAAGAAAGAGGGTAGGACCTAATATGCTGCCTTGTGGCACTCCATATAAGATAGGCATTTCTGTGCTTTTTTGATTCGTGATGGTAACAGATTGAAAGCGATCTTTAAGGTAGTCTTTAAATAGTTCTAAGGGAAGGCCTCGAATACCAATAGCTTCTAACTTTTTTAGGAGTAATGGGATAGGTACAGTATCAAAGGCCTTCGTTAGATCAAGGAATATGGTGAGACATTTCTTCTTATTATCCAAACTGTTTACAACATTCTTCAGCAACTCATCAACTGCCATATCGGTTGAATAACCACGTCGAAAACCGAATTGATTTTTAGACAGTAGATCGTTTGATTCAAGAAAATCAACCAAGCGGTTATTCATAATTTTCTCAAAAATTTTTGATAAAGAGGGAAGTACTGAGATAGGTCTGTAGTTTCCTATGCATGACTTGTCACCTCCTTTATGAATCGGGTGTAATAGCGCTTTTTTAAATGGTTTAGGGAAGACACCTTTGTTTATGCAGTTATTAAGAAGGTAAGTAAGAAGAGCTACCAAAACGTCGCAGTTGTTTTTGAGGACTAAAGGAGAAATGCCATCCCATCCTACAGAACTGTTGGTTCTAAGTCCTTTGATTAAGGTGGAGATCTTGAGATTGTCTGTTTCAGCAAAAGCAAATGATTTGCATACAAGGCTAATCGGGACTTTCAGCTCAGGGCCTTGAAAAGAATTAGCTAAATTTGAGCCAATGTCAGTGAAATAATTATTAATTAAGTTTAAGGATCGCTGTGCATCGTCGTTATTAGCTAGAAGTTCTGTCGCTGAGGATTTAGCCCTATTTAGGTTAGCTACCTCTTTAACAGCTTCCTAATATGTTTGTTATTGTTGCCGGCTTTTTGTAAGAGATCTGTAAAATACGCCTTTTTAACATTTTTTAAAATTTTGGTGCTAAATGATCGGTATCTCGTGTAAGTAACTTTTAAGGTTTCATTTGACGGACTTTTTTTACATTTTATATATAACCGGTCTCTGTTTCTAATAACTCGAAGAAGTCCTTGAGTAATCCACGGTTTCATTGGTCTTTTGCGACGGGGAAGATATTTAATTTCCGTATTCGTAGCTATCAAGGATTGTAATGATTCACAAAAATAACTTGCTGCTTGGTTTGGATCGGTTATTTCATAAAAGGAAGAAAAGTCAAATTTTGATATTGCAACTGACAGTTCCGAATGATTGAGGTTAACGGAATATTTCGGGATTGAAGTATTTTTCTTTAATGAAAGAGAAAGTGCGATTGTGCTATGATCTGTGATATTGGTGTCTATCACAAATGTTTTAGACGGGAGTGAGGACTTAATAAATACGTGATCAAGACAACTATGTATGCGTGTTGGGTAAGTATGCGCTGGGAGTAGACTATGAGATGCAAGAAGGTTTAGATAATCACAAGCTTTATCAGAGACATTGTTAGGATGAATATCAATATTTATGTCTCCCGTAATAATAATACTTTTACATTGTTTAAGTTGGTTAAGTAAGCAATCTAATGACTGAAAAAAATTGCCAAGATTTTTAAATTCACAAGGACGGTAGATTGCAATAATAGCTGTGTCTTCTCCTAATTTTATTACGAGGCAACTGGATTCTTTTAATTCGGGTTCATAAACAGTAACCTCATGAAATTTATTACTTATAAATGCTACTACACCATCGTTTTGATTGTGTGGGTTGGTAGTTTTGAAACTTGAATAATCTGTGATTGAGGGTATAATTGGATTTTTCAGTAACCAGCATTCGGAGAATATAAGTATATCGTGGTTGGTTTTAGAGTTCTCTAAAGAAATAATGAATGAGTCTAAATTAGCTGAAATACTACGAATATTTTGACAGATGATATTTAAACTGTTATTCGAAGGTGGAACAAGATTTGAGAATTCATTTAAATCACATTGAATAGATTCAGATATTGAAACTTGGTCGATATTGGAATTTAAATTATTTTGAATTAATTCCGAGAATTTAAAGGTGATGTAAAAGCTGTCCAGAAATATGAGGTTTTGAAAAGTTTAGTAATTTGTAGTATAATAATAAACCTTGGTCTTTTATTAAGCATGAGTAGAGCAACTTAACATCTAAACTATATTTTCGTATATCTTTAAAAATATAGCTAGTATAAATCAACCACATTGATAAGCAAAATAATAGGAATGTAAAGTAAGAATTGATGTAGGAAAAACAAGGATTATTATTTTATACAAATCTATACACACCAAAATGATTTTAAAACAATAAGAGCAGTATGAAATTGCAAATTTTATAAACAAATAAGGATGGGATTTAGCACGTCGTTTGCGTAACAGAAGATTCTTTAATGGCGCATTGATTTGACGGTTCCAGCAGTCGTTCCAGTTCTTCTTCGGATCTGACGAGGATTGGAGGCTTTCCTTCGGTTTTACGAAGAAAGATGCGACCGTTGCTGATCCAGACAAACTTGTACCCTTCGTTTTTAGCTCGTAATCCTCATCATCATAAATATAGATAGTAATGACAAAAACATACATACATACATACATATACTCACGGCTATAAATCCCTAAAAGGGGTAGCAAGAGCTGTGGAATTAGAAATTCCTCAGCCACTTTTGGAAAATTGCATGGGGAAGAAATGGTAAAATAGGTTGTTGGTGATGGGTCTCCAACCGCATCGCCCAAAAATCCCTTAATAGCCCCAATACCGTTAGTCACCTCTTACGTACACCCACCGGAAGAAATGGGGTAGTGGCAGTGCTATTCTAAGCCTACTACTACACTACACAGCTTAACGACAAAAACATTAATATAAATATAGTTTGAATATAGATAGAAAAAATAAATGTTGATAATTATAATAAATGGATCATAGATCACATGGTCGTAGAAGTTATAAATAATGTCTACAGATCCACATTCATTTCTTGGCCGGTAAGGGCGTCGCTGTCATCGATATTAGTATTGCCAGTAAATAAAAATTAACCATTATAAGGGAAGTAATTTTACATCATACAGGCTAATTTATGTAGTACAGTATTGAAATGTCTTAATAAAACAAATTATATAATATTCATTTCAATAAAAACTAGTTGCTATGTAGTGTCGGCTTAGAATGGCACTACCCCATTTCTGCCGGTGGGTGTACGTAAGAGGCGACTAACGGTATTGGGCTTTTAAGAGATTTTTGGGCGATGCGGTTGGAGACCCATCACCAATAACCTTTATTTTACCATCTTTACCCCACTCAACTTTCCAAAAGATGCTGAGGAGTTTCTAATTCCTTAGCTCTGGCTAACGCCTTCTAGGGATTTACAGCCCTGAGTTTATATATGTATGTATGTAATAACTATTATTGTAAGTAAACAAGTTCGTTTTAATGTAAGCTAATTATTTTATTTATTTTCGCCCTTGTCTGGTATGTCTACCCGAATGACTGTGTTGCTTATCTTACCTCCCAAATATCGTCTAAAAGAGATCGCTTTTAGCGATAACACTGCCAATTGCGCTTCTCTGCAAACTCATTATTTTATACTCAAGGATTTGTTACTTGTGACACTCAGAGTTAATAAGTGGGTAACTACATAAAATCATTTTTTTAATCCTGTAAATCAGAGGCCTACCTTGTCGTGTACTGTCTTTTACATTTCATATTCACACATAGATCCCCCAAAAAGGTGGCACAGAAAAAATAATTTTTAGAATTTAATTTATTAATTCTAAACATCAGATATCGTTTGGGTCATTAATTTTGCTGGGTCAGTGAATTTATGGGCACTTTTGATTGCTGTTAACAGCCTTGTAACATATAACATAACATAACATAAACGTTCACGCCGAATACCCCCGAAGGGGTTTGGCAGAGGTACTAATACTTCTGAACTACACGTAACTTTGTCACCTGGTGTTCAGAGTACCCACGTTTTGCATGGGCAGTGTACTCACGTGATAGGGGGCAGGCCTATCGCCGTTTTGTACGAATACACTGTCACACGACTAAGTACAACTCAGTCATGTGGGTTTCCTCACGATTTTTCCCTCACTGTTAACAACCGTGATAAATTAACCACACATATGTCTTTAGAAAAGACAAATTGGTGTAGGCCCGATCCGGGATTTGAACACTAGTCGCTTGCACGTTAACCGGTGTTCTACCCATTAAGATATCACCACAGATTATTGAATAGTTACGTCTATCACGTCGTATTTGCCTTGTATTTTTATATGTATGTCAGACAGTTATGACTTAAGAAATGACACATTGGTACATCCCAAGACAAGTTGGATATGTCAACAGAAAACTTTCATATTCGGACTGAATTAGATAACGCAAAAAAGGAATGTTTCAAGTTGCAAAATGAGGTGTACCGTCTCAAAACAGAGTTAGGTAAATATACTGGAAACACTGAGATCTCTATGTCGCAACACCACATCGAATCACACGTCAAAGCATCCAAGGTAAACAAACGTCAGCCATTACCACCAAGCGGAACAGTCGAGGAATCACTGACAGCAGCGGCGGGCGCGCATGCGCAGATGCAAACACTAGCCACGCAATGGAGCGCAAGACAAGGACGGGAAGATAGTGCCAACGCAGTCACTAACTATGCAGCTGTGGCCAGGAAATTAAAAAACGGAGCGGGTAAAATTGTTGTAAATCAACAGGAAAGTGATGGCTGGACTGAAGTTAAAAAGAAGAAAACCGTTAAAAAGTTTGACAGAACAAATATAATAAAGGGGGAGGTTCTTCTATCAATGGAATTGAAGGAGTAGAACAGAAAAAATATTTACATGTTTGGGGGTTGAAAAAGTCCACTACCGACGAAAATATTAAAATACACATAGAGAATTTAATAGGCACACAAAAAGATATTAAGGTTGATAAAATAAAACATAAAACGGAACGTGATTATGTGTCCTATTTAATCGGAGTTCCTGAATTGCACTACGATACTGTTTGCGACTCAGATAAATGGCCCAAGGATGTTAAACTAGCCGAATGGATTTGGTTTCGAATGCAGTAGGAAAAGGAATAAACCAATAAAACATTACAGCTTATTTTACCAGAATGTAAGAGGCCTCAGAACGAAACTAAAAGAGTTTAAAACCAATATTTTGAATTCACGGGCTGATCTATTCGCAATAACTGAAACAGGCTGTACTGAGTCCATTTTCGATTGTGAGTTTCTCCCTATTGGTTATAGCGTCCTAAGATGTGACCGAAACGATAATCGCAAAATGGGCGGTGCGATGTTAGTGGCCACACCCGATTTCGAGATCCGCCGAGTGGAGGTGCCGGGCGACACGAACATTGATGAATACTCATTTGAAGTTGTAATAGCGAGGGTATTTAGAAAAAATAGATTATTGATTGTGATATGTGTTGTTTACATTCCACCAAGAAGTAGTGATTATCACTATTTTAAATTATTTGAAATCATAGAAAAAATGTCTGTGAAGTATAATGATAAATTTTTGGTAGTAGGCGATTTTAATCTTTATTCTTGTTCTTCAGAAGTAGTCAATTATTTTGAATACATTTTAGCTTATTGTGGATTCAGCCAGCTAAATACAACATTAAATAAAAATGAACGATGTTTGGACCTGGTTCTTTGTACCGAGGGTGGCATTTGTCGTGACATATCGCCATCTAGTGAGCCGCTTGTATGTGTGGACACGCATCACCCACCGTTAGATGTGACATTGTGTCTTTTTGCCGGTAGCAGTGAGGAAGGGGTAGGCAGTGGAACGCCATCTTGTTCAACACCAAATTTGTCGTTACATCGAGAGATTTTAAGTAAGGAAATAAAAACAAAAACTGGTTGTAGACAGGGATGGGCATTTAGGAAAGCAGATTTTTCTGCATTATATGCAAAATTACTACTTACGGACTGGACTGACCTATATTTTATAAGTAGCTCAGTGGAAGCTCTCGATTATTTTTATACGATAATAAATAAGATATTGGATGACTGCGTTCCACAAAAAAAGCGTTGTACAGGGTGCCCCAGGTATTTGTATCCTGAGTGGTATACTCCTGAAATAAAACGCGACATAGCTCGAAAAGCCAAATTACATAAAATGTATAAAATAAGTGGGTCACAATGTGATTACGAAATGTTCTCCGCGCTGAGGTCTAAGCTAAAAGTAAAATTACGTATTGCAGAGGAAAATTATGAAAATAGGGTTGAATTTTTACTATCAAAGGAGCCTAAACTATTTTGGAAAATGGTAAAATCCAAACGGAAAAATCTGTACAAACCGACCATTAGTATAGATGGAACTATGCTCTCAAAAGAGGAAAGCTGTCAGGAATTTTCAAAATATTTCAGTTCCGTATATGCAAAGAGTCCGGCGCGTCTCAGCGTCGCGGACGCGATGGCGGCGGACGTGGCGGCGGCGGGCGCGGCGGCGCGCGTGCAACTCACCGCGCTCAGCCGCGACGACGTGCACCGCGCGCTGGCGCGCCTTCCGGCCAAGACGTCGGCGGGGCCGGACGGGATACCAGGGTTCGTTGTCAAAGATTGTCGGGCAGCATTAGAGGAACCGCTGTTATTTATTTATAACTTGTGCCTAGCGGAGGCTACGTTCCCGGATTGCTGGAAGGTGACGCGTGTGGTGCCGGTACCGAAGGGAAAGACAAGTTCTAGCGTGGAAGACTACCGCCCGGTAGCTATTCTATCTGCTTTTGCAAAAGTATTGGAATCCGCGTTGCACCAACGGATATATAGCGAAATATCGGGTATAATATCGGATTGTCAACACGGTTTTAGGCCTGCGCATAGTACAACTAGCAACCTGTTGAACTTCATGTCTCATGTGGTACCCCATGTTGATTCGGGGAAAAGTGTTGATGCGGCGTACTTCGATTTTAAAAAAGCATTTGACACGGTTGATGGAGATGTCGTACTCATAAAGTTGGCTAAAATGGGATTCACACCTCATTCCCTTCATTTGTTTGCCAGCTATCTCGGAAACCGACGTCAGTACGTTAGTTTTAATGGATGTAGTTCTCACGAGTACCCTACGCACTCGGGAATTAGTCAGGGTAGTAACTTGGGACCTTTGGAGTTTTTAATTATGGTTAACGACCTTCCGAAAGTAGTGAAACACGCGACTTGTCTTCTTTTCGCCGATGACATGAAATTGGTATTACCAATTCACACTGTAGAAGATTATGAGAAATTCCAAAGTGACGTAAATGCCATAGACCAATGGAGCCAGGCGAATAAATTGCAACTCAATTTAAATAAATGTGCTACTATCACGTACAGTAGACAACGTAACCCACACCACCAGCAGTACGAGTTGAGCGGAGTGGCGCTGTCACGGGTGCAGCAAATTAGGGATCTCGGAGTCACTTTTAGCTCGGACTTGTCGTTTCGTAATCACATTGTAGACATTTGTCAAAAAGCATTTAGGACACTCGGATTTGTATTACGTACAACCCAAGAGTTCTCGAATATAGACGCTATAAAAGCTCTCTACAATTCACTGGTACGAAGTAAATTGGAGTTCAACGCAGTCATCTGGTCTCCACATGAAGTGAAATATCGCTCCATGGTGGAGAAAATACAAAATAAATTCGTTAGATTTTTATATCTCAAGCTTTATGGAATTTATCCCTACTATCCGTTGATGTACCCTACTCTATTTATTTTGGGTATGGTAGGGTACAACAAGCTAGAGGTTAGGAGGGACTTTACGTTGTTATTGTATTGTTTAAAAATAGTAAGGGGAATTATTAATAACCCTAGGATCCTGTCTGAGATACAACTAGTAGTTCCTAGCAGTACACTGAGACGGCGCCGGGGTAGGTTATTCTCAATGCCATCGTCGCGGACCAATCTGTCCAGTGAAAATGCTTTTGCTCGTGCATTGACCGCGATGAACCAGGTCTCTGAGCGTGTTGATATATTTTCGTGCACGCTGGCTGAATTTACGAAAACTAGTATGAATTATCTATGTTATCAATAAGGAAAAGTAATTATATAAATTTGGATTCGGAGTAGACGAATGTCGTGTATGTTGTGTGAAAATGTAGTGTAATATAGCTGTATTAGATATCATTTCTGTAATGGTTATATTGTTGTATTTATAAATAAATAAATAAATAAATAAATCCCCGCATTAGGATTCCACGCATCAGTGTATACGAAGTGAAATCTTATTCGGGAGCTTTTTCTCACTTCCCGTAACCCGCACCGCATGACTATAGATGCGCGCACAACTTTTCGGACGGTGTTAGCCTACTTAGATAAAATCTAACAAAATCTATCTTCTATCTATCTATACTATAATAAGACTGTAACGAGGTCAAAACTGTACATTGAAGAAAAAAAAATAAAAACCGGTGGAATATGTTTTATTTTCGATACTGAAGCCAAATATGCTATTTTTGAAAAAAATGTCTGTCTGTCTGTCTGTATGTCCGTTCATCACGTTAATTCTACCGGACCGATCTTGATCAAATTTGGCATGAATGTAGGTTATACACCTGGCTGACATATAGGATATAATTTATCCCGGATTTCGCAAGGGTTCCCACAGGAGCATAAAAAAACATAACTTTTACATGGTTCCCCATATTTACACGATTAATTTTTTCATCGACCGACTTTATCGGACTCTTCATTAATAGTGTTTTTGGAAAAAATAAGGGTTTCATCCATTTTCATCAAAATAATTGTCCATTTAATTGTTTGTCAATAGTATGACTACAAGATATATACAATATCACAAATTTGAGACTTACACAAATGTCTGCGTGGCGTAGCGGTATACCGTTTGGTAAACACTAAGCACGAAAGACCCAGGTTCGAATCCCGGGTGGTCAAAGTCATTTTTCGTTTTTTTTTTGCTTTTGTGTTAGTTTAGAATAATAGAATTCACTAATCCTTCTTTTTTACGTTCAACTATGCGAATAAGTATGAATAAAGATAATTGAAAGCATATTGTATGAATTTTGCGTATTCATTTGGTAGGTTTGAGAATATGTTTACAACTTTTGTTTATTTAACTATTTTTAACTAATATTCTCATAGATATATTATACTTTACTAAACTAAATTAATATTCTGTTTAAGCCTCAGAATGCATAGTTTGTAAATAAATAATAGTAAATATCTCAATTTTAATTCAGTACCGCCATCTATTGGCCGATGTTTGCAATCTCTCTCACATCACCAACTTATTGCTCCCCATATTTACACGATTAATTTTTTCATCGACCGACTTTATCGGACTCTTCATTAATAGTGTTTTTGAAAAAAATAAGGGTTATATCCATTTTCATCAAAATAAGTGTCCTTTAATGAATTGCTGTGTAGTGTCGGCTTAGAATAACACTACCCCATTTCTTCCGGTGGGTACGTAAGAGGTGACTAACGGTATTGGGGCTTTTAAGGGATTTTTGGGCGATGTGGTTGGAGACCCATCACCAACAACCTTTATTTCACTATCTTTCCCCGACGCAACTTCCAAAAGTGGCTGAGGAACTTCAAGTTCCTTAGCTCTGGCTACCCCTTCTAGGGATTTATAGCCGTGAGTATATGTATGTATGTATTTAATTGTTTGTCAATAGTATGGCTACTAGATATATACCATATCACAAATTTGTCATCATTACTAATGTTTTTGTGGCGTAGCTGTATACCGATTGGTTAAATCTAAACTAACGGATGACCCAGGTTCGAATCCCGGGTGATTAAAGTCTTTTTAAGACTTTTTTGCTTTTGTGTTAGGTTACAATAATGGGATGCACTAATCCTTCTTTTTCACATTCAACTATGCGAATATGTATGAATAAAGATAATTGAAAGCATATTGTATGACTTTTGCGTATTCATTTGGTAGGTTTGAGAATATGTTTATAGCTTTTGTTTTTTTAACTGTTTTTAACTAATATTCTCATAGAGATTTTTGAACATAGAAACTTGGTTACAAAATGGTTTGTTTCATGTTTCTTATGAACAATCAAAAAGGTTTTTCGGAACTCATCCCCTAAGAGATTGAAATATATTATACAGATTTTTGATCTATAAATACAATGTATCTAGAAATTTGAATCTTGATGCGATTGACTGATATAACAACTACAAAAAGGAATGTATGAAATTCATCCATCAATCATTCATGAGAATATACTAACGGCTATAAATCGCAAAAAGGGTAGCCACAGCTCCAGAGATAGTAATTCTTTATCCACTTTTGGATGTTGAATGGGGTCCGTAGGGCGGACGTAGTCGCGGGCAAAAAGCTAGTAAATAATAATTTTCATACATTTTTATATTGAATACTGGAAATAAAAGCGTTTATCAATAAGCAAAGATACATCATAAAAATAATTGTCTTTAAAAAAAAGGTTCCACTACAATTTTTTTTAATGAAAGTGATAATTTATTATATACGTAGGTCACCCTATAGTTTTTAATTAGTTAAGAACTAACTGACAATGACAGGCCGAAATTTCAAAATGGCGACAGTATACCAGTAGTCACCGCCGGCCAAGAAATGATTGTAGATCTGTACTTGGATCGATGTCAATGTCAAATGAGTTACGGCATTATAAAAATTTCAAAAACTCAAGCCTGTTGCCGGCTGCGCCACTTGGGAATGCAGACTTTGCTAGATACCGGCAAAGTCTGTGTGTGACCGGATAACTGACCATAGTTAAGCTTACTTTACACGCAAACTTCTTGTCACTCATAGTACAATGGAAAGGTTTGATCTTGGAGTGTGATTTCAGATGGACATTTACCACATCTTGATGACTATATCTTTTATCACAGTAACTGCATTGCAAGGTTTTCGCTGTATGTGTACTCCTCTTATGGAACCCTAAGCTAGAACTAGTATAATAAATTTTATCACACAACGTACATTCAAATGGTTTCTCTCCAGTGTGTGTCCTGAGGTGGATTTTCAACCGTTCACATATGTCTCAGTGAAACAGTTTCTTACCCATGTAAGAATGGACGTGGGACACAAAGTTCACTCTACACTTGATTACTTTGTCGCAAATGTTACATTCAATCGGAGGTCGCCTGCCATGCAATTGAGAATGAGCCTCAAAGATAGGTTTGCTTGGAAATATTGCATCACAAATGTGGCAATATGGCGGCTCAGAAACTGGGCTCACGTCACGCCGGCACTACACAGCTACAGAGAGTTAATCCTTCAGTATAACTTACCTACCTTTCTTGGAAACTACTTAGATCACGAATCAATATATGTATATAAAAAAAATGTTTTTTTTCTTTATTTAGCACACATATACAGTATTCAATGACATAATTTAAGGAAATGGTTTCGCTAAATTGGGCCCACAATCAGTAATTTCTGATTTGTATATGATTATACACAAAATCAGAACTGGTTTTCATTATGAGCCCTACATGGTGATGACTATTTAATTATGTTATTGTAATTGATTAGGATTACAGATTAATTCTTAGCGATTTGGTTGATGGTTAGTTGTGTCAAACTAACTAATCCTTGCGGACGAAGTCGCAGGAAAAACTAGTTTAATATAATATCGTAGTTATATCATTTGAGGTCACAAATTCGTGAAATGTTTCGCCATCAGCAACATTTTATTAAATATTTAACTTCATTTGCACGTCGCTACGTGATTTTAGCCTTCGATAACGTCATTAAGGTAAAAGTTGACCAATCTTCAAAACATTTCAATGTACTAATTTTACAATTAGTACATTCAAATGAAAAATATTCAAATTATTCTTTTATCTATACTTCTATACTATAATATTATAAAGAGGAAAGGTTTGTTTTTTTGTTTGTTTGTTTGAATTGAATAGGCTCCAAAACTACTGGACGGATTTGAAAAATTCTTTCACTGTTTTGATGCTACACTATTCCTGAGTGACATAGGCTATATTTCATTTCAAAAAAATTAGGGATCCTTACGTAACCTTCAAAAATGTAACCCAAGGTGTTAAAGAAATACCAAAAAAAATCCTTACATCGCGTGCGCTGCGAAAACTATTGACAATAGAATAAAATTATGTACTACAATTTTATAGAACACATCATTATCTAAAAAAATGCCCCGACAGCATGTCTCTAACTATTATAGTTATCTCACAACAAGCGTCATTATATAAAATTATTTAAAAATTAAATTAAAATCCTGCTTTAGAAAAGGCTCTTTATTTGTACCTACCTAATCCTTATAAAAAAAAGTATATATTATGTCAGAATACTTCAATACCCTTATATTACTTTTTGAATTATTCGATTCGAACATTCCATTCGAAAGTTATCTCGAATTAAAAAAATAGATAAAACTCAACTCGATTAGCTATGCATAGTAAGTTGTTGCAGGCGTCACGAAGGGGTACGGGAGGCTGCTTATCAAAGAGTTAAAGCAAAATTTAATTGTAGCGACTATTATCACTGGCCCAGCAGCCGGTCAATTAGCTCATATACCGAGGATACCGATGATCCCAACTGATCTGCCAATTCCATTTAAACGGCTACAATTTCCGGTTAAAACATCTTTTGCTTTAACAATTAATAAGTCCCAAGGCCAAACCTTCAAATTAGTAGGGATTGACCTGCGAAAGAATTGTTTTACTCACGGTCAACTGTACGTTGGCCTGTCGCGGGTGGTAGCCCCTGAACATCAATTTATTTTGCTGCCCCAAAATACAACAACGTCAAATATTGTTTACAGGGAAGCTCTAACTCTATAAATTGAATGGCTTTTGATGTAATTACTCAGAGTACCCACGTTTTGTATGGACAGTGTACTCACGTGATAGGGGTACTCTGAACACAATGTGACAAAGTCACGTGATGTTCAAAAGTATTAGTACCTCTGCCAACCCCTTCGGGGATATTCGGCGTGAATGTTTATGTTATGTTATGTACTACTCATTATGAAAAATAAAAAAATATATCTATATACTAATATTATAAAGAGGAAAGGTTTGTTTTTTTGTTTGTTTGTTTGAATTGAATAGGCTCCAAAACTACTGGACGGATTTGAAAAATTCTTTCACTGTTTTGATGCTACACTATTCCTGAGTGACATAGGCTATATTTCATTTCAAAAAAATTAGGGATCCTTACGTAACCTTCAAAAATGTAACCCAAGGTGTTAAAGAAATACCAAAAAAAATCCTTACATCGCGTGCGCTGCGAAAACTATTGACAATAGAATAAAATTATGTACTACAATTTTATAGAACACATCATTATCTAAAAAAATGCCCCGACAGCATGTCTCTAACTATTATAGTTATCTCACAACAAGCGTCATTATATAAAATTATTTAAAAATTAAATTAAAATCCTGCTTTAGAAAAGGCTCTTTATTTGTACCTACCTAATCCTTATAAAAAAAAGTATATATTATGTCAGAATACTTCAATACCCTTATATTACTTTTTGAATTATTCGATTCGAACATTCCATTCGAAAGTTATCTCGAATTAAAAAAATAGATAAAACTCAACTCGATTAGCTATGCATAGTAAGTTGTTGCAGGCGTCACGAAGGGGTACGGGAGGCTGCTTATCAAAGAGTTAAAGCAAAATTTAATTGTAGCGACTATTATCACTGGCCCAGCAGCCGGTCAATTAGCTCATATACCGAGGATACCGATGATCCCAACTGATCTGCCAATTCCATTTAAACGGCTACAATTTCCGGTTAAAACATCTTTTGCTTTAACAATTAATAAGTCCCAAGGCCAAACCTTCAAATTAGTAGGGATTGACCTGCGAAAGAATTGTTTTACTCACGGTCAACTGTACGTTGGCCTGTCGCGGGTGGTAGCCCCTGAACATCAATTTATTTTGCTGCCCCAAAATACAACAACGTCAAATATTGTTTACAGGGAAGCTCTAACTCTATAAATTGAATGGCTTTTGATGTAATTACTCAGAGTACCCACGTTTTGTATGGACAGTGTACTCACGTGATAGGGGTACTCTGAACACAATGTGACAAAGTCACGTGATGTTCAAAAGTATTAGTACCTCTGCCAACCCCTTCGGGGATATTCGGCGTGAATGTTTATGTTATGTTATGTACTACTCATTATGAAAAATAAAAAAATATATCTTCTATACTAATATTATAAAGAGGAAAGGTTTGTTTTTTTGTTTGTTTGTTTGAATTGAATAGGCTCCAAAACTACTGGACGGATTTGAAAAATTCTTTCACTGTTTTAATGCTACACTATTCCTGAGTGACATAGGCTATATTTCATTTCAAAAAAATTAGGGATCCTTACGTAACCTTCAAAAATGTAACCCAAGGTGTTAAAGAAATACCAAAAAAAATCCTTACATCGCGTGCGCTGCGAAAACTATTGACAATAGAATAAAATTATGTACTACAATTTTATAGAACACATCATTATCTAAAAAAATGCCCCGACAGCATGTCTCTAACTATTATAGTTATCTCACAACAAGCGTCATTATATAAAATTATTTAAAAATTAAATTAAAATCCTGCTTTAGAAAAGGCTCTTTATTTGTACCTACCTAATCCTTATAAAAAAAAGTATATATTATGTCAGAATACTTCAATACCCTTATATTACTTTTTGAATTATTCGATTCGAACATTCCATTCGAAAGTTATCTCGAATTAAAAAAATAGATAAAACTCAACTCGATTAGCTATGCATAGTAAGTTGTTGCAGGCGTCACGAAGGGGTACGGGAGGCTGCTTATCAAAGAGTTAAAGCAAAATTTAATTGTAGCGACTATTATCACTGGCCCAGCAGCCGGTCAATTAGCTCATATACCGAGGATACCGATGATCCCAACTGATCTGCCAATTCCATTTAAACGGCTACAATTTCCGGTTAAAACATCTTTTGCTTTAACAATTAATAAGTCCCAAGGCCAAACCTTCAAATTAGTAGGGATTGACCTGCGAAAGAATTGTTTTACTCACGGTCAACTGTACGTTGGCCTGTCGCGGGTGGTAGCCCCTGAACATCAATTTATTTTGCTGCCCCAAAATACAACAACGTCAAATATTGTTTACAGGGAAGCTCTAACTCTATAAATTGAATGGCTTTTGATGTAATTACTCAGAGTACCCACGTTTTGTATGGACAGTGTACTCACGTGATAGGGGTACTCTGAACACAATGTGACAAAGTCACGTGATGTTCAAAAGTATTAGTACCTCTGCCAACCCCTTCGGGGATATTCGGCGTGAATGTTTATGTTATGTTATGTACTACTCATTATGAAAAATAAAAAAATATATCTAAATATAAATACAAAAAAATATAATATACATACATACATATACTCACGGCTATAAATCCCTAGAAGGGGTAGCCAGAGCTAAGGAATCAGAAATTCCTCAGCCACTTTTGGAAGTTGTGTGGGGAAAAGATGGTGAAATAAAGGTTGTTGGTGATGGGTCTCCAACCGCATCGCCCAAAAATCCCTCAAAAGCCCCAAAACCGTTAGTCGCCTCTTACATACACCCACCGGAAGAAATGGGGTAGTGCTATTCTAAGCCGACACTACACTGCAAAAAAATATAACATATAGCTTAAAACTTAAAAAAAAATAATTAAAATAATAATACATGTAATAAAATAAAAAACAAAATGTTAATGATAATTTATGCCCGAGCGAAGCCGGGACGGGCTGCTAGTCTAAATATAAATACAAAAAAATATAACATACATACATACATATACTCACGGCTATAAATCCCTAGAAGGGGTAGCCAGAGCTAAGGAATCAGAAATTCCTCAGCCACTTTTGGAAGTTGTGTGGGGAAAAGATGGTGAAATAAAGGTTGTTGGTGATGGGTCTCCAACCGCATCGCCCAAAAATCCCTCAAAAGCCCCAAAACCGTTAGTCGCCTCTTACATACACCCACCGGAAGAAATGGGGTAGTGCTATTCTAAGCCGACACTACACTGCAAAAAAATATAACATATAGCTTAAAACTTAAAAAAAAATAATTAAAATAATAATACATGTAATAAAATAAAAAACAAAATGTTAATGATAATTTATGCCCGAGCGAAGCCGGGACGGGCTGCTATAAATAATATTTTCATATGATGCTGTCAGTAAACGTTAAAGTTTTCCAAATCTTCATCTTCAACTAAAAGTGTTTAGGGTTTCCTAAAACCTTTTAGTTGTCGTGTCTGCCTGTCTGTCTATATGTCAGCTATTTATTTCCGAAAGCATTGAGACTATACATACATACATATACTCACGGCTATAAATCCTTAGAAGGCGTAGCCAGAGCTAAGAAATTAGAAATTTCTAAGCCACTTTTGGAAGCTCAGTGGGGAAAAGATGTTAAATTAAAGGTTGGTGTTTGGTTTCCAACTGCATCGCCCAAAAATCCCTTGAAAGCCCCAAATACCCCTAGTTGCCTCCGACGCTCACCCACGGAAAGAAATGGGATAGTGCTATTCTAAGCCGACACTACACAGCATGATAAATTAACCACACATATTTATTTATTTATTTTTTATTTATTTATTTTTATTAGGAACATCAACAGCGACATAAGTAATAATACACAGTTAATAATAGAAATCAAGTAAGGCCAATGACAGATGTTCACAGGTGTACAGAAAACATATCTAACAATAATCTTGTTTTTACGTTACATTTGATTTTCAACACATGTTTTTTTTATAGCAAGTAACTCAAATACATACAATTTTAAGAGGAAATAAAATAGATATTAATAACGATATTTAAAGCAAAATTGTTTTGATCCACGATATCTCAGGGGTGTGTGTATGTGCATGTGTGTGTGTATGTGTGCGTGTGTGTGTGTGTGTTTGTGTGTGTGTGTGTGTTTGTGTGTGTGTGTAAAACAAATAAAAATCTGTGACATACATAAAGGCATATAAGAATGTATGTGTTATTAAATTATACTCATAATATAATATGTATATTAAGAATTAAAAAGTACGTCCATTACAGCTTTTCTGAATGCTACTTAGATTAAAAAGATCTACGTCATGGAAGTTTTTATTATATTCGGATAAAATACGACTAAACGGAGCGTTCTGTGAGTAGTTAGTTCTGGAAATTGGTACGGAGAACAAACTATTTATGGTATGGCGAGTCCTATATGATGGCGTGTTAAGTCCAACCTGTGCAAGTAAGTTTGGGTTATCCAAACGACCATGAATTATATCATGTAGAACGGTTAGGTCAGTTAAAATACGGCGATCCTCTAATCTTAACATTTTATGAAATTTACAACTCATTTCGTAACACTTATGGAAGTTTTTAGTTTTAAAATTTAAGTGTCGTACAAAAATATGTTGTATTCTTTCAATCATATGCTTGTACTTAATGTACTGAGGGGACCAAACACTTGAGGCGAACTCCAGAATACTGCGAACATAGGCATAATAAACCGTCTGTATACATTTAGGGTCTTTAAACGTTTCACAAGTCCTCATTACAAAGCCCAGATTTTTGTATGCACGATTAGTGATATCAACAATGTGTTGTTCAAAAGTAAGCTTTGAATCTAAAGTAACGCCGAGGTCTTTTACTGCATTAACTCTCCGGATAGGCTGTTTATTAATATAGTAAGTATTAATGATGGGTTTATTACTTCGTGAAAAAGTAATTTGCACGCATTTTGACACATTTATGTCTATTCTGTTCTCGTTATAGTAATCGGTGAGGCGATCCAAATCCCTTTGTAGCTTATAACAGTCGTCAGCTTGTCGTATACCACAATAAACCTTTTTGTCATCTGCATACATTATAAAATTGGTCTCACATATGGCTGTAAAAATATCGTACAAATAAATATTATATAAAAGGGGACCCAAATGGGATCCTTGGGGTGCTCCTGATGGTATGTCAACAAAACCTGATCGAAAACCACCCAAAACAACAGCTTGATGACGGTTAGATATATAAGATTTTATCCATCTAAAGAAATCACCTTGCACCCCTAAAGCAAGAAGCTTGCGAAGAATAATCACGTGGTCTCCTCGGTCGAAAGCTTTTTGAAAATCAGTATAGACTACGTCAACTTGTATACCTCTATCCATACAACCAAGGACAAAATCTATGAATTCAATGAGGTTAGAAAGTACAGATCTACCTTTAAGAAAACCATGCTGTTGAGACGGAATACTATGCTTAACAACAGGATAGATACGTTTATAAGCAATTTTCTCTAAGATTTTAGCAAAAATGTTTAGGATAGAAATGGGTCTGTAGTTAGTAATTTTGTATTTTGGACCATTTTTGTGAACTGGTACTATCAAAGCGTCCTTCCAGATTTTAGGGAAAATACCTGCATGAAAAGAACGATTATAAATTATACAAAGAGGGGTGGAAAGAGGCTTAGCGCAGTTCTTAATAAAGAAGGGAGGAATATTATCAATGCCAGCACCACCGTTGATGTCCAGAGAAAGAAGCAACTTGTAAATCTCTTCCTCATTAGTACTTATATTACTTATAGTTTTACCAGTATAACACTGTGGAGAAGATAAGGGTATATCGGGGTAGTTGTCAGCAGGTTGGGTAAACACAGAGCAGAAAAAGTCATTAAATGCATCACAGATTGATTGACCAGAGTCGAATGATTTGTTGTTGTGTTGGAATATTTTAGGATACGATGAACCACCGCGACGTGATTTAATAAAAGACCAAAGAGCTTTAGGGTTAACTTTTATGTTATTTTGGATAGTAGTGATGTAATCCCCATAGCAAATGCGTTGTAAATCCTTGCATCGTTTTCGTAATAATGAAAAATTGGTCATAATCTAGTGGGTTATTGGTTCGTTTCCAGCGTGAGTGAGCTTTAAATTTCTCTTTTAAACAGCGTTTAAGTGGGAGACTATACCAGACAGGATGGTTGTGGCTTTTACTACGAGTATCAACGGGAATAAATTTTGACTATGAATTTAGAAAAGATAAATTGGTGTAGGGTAGGCCCGACCTGGGATTTGAACGCACGTCTGTCAGTTGTGACGGGCGGGTGGTCGTTCTACCCCACTACTCAAAGTTCTACCCATTGGACTATCATGAATTTAAAAAAAACACCAATGACGGGCTATTAGTATTTCTTTACATACATACATACAAACTCACGGCTATAAATCCCTAGAAGGGGTAGCCAAATCTAAGAAATAAAAAATTCCTCAGCCACTTTTGGAAAGTAAGTGGGGAAAAGATGGTAAAATACAGGTTGTTAGTGATGGGTCTCCAACCGCATCGCCCAAAAATCCCTTAAAAGCCCCAATACCGTTAGTCCCCTCTTACGTACCGTACACCCACCGGAAGAAATGGTGTAGTGCTATTCTAAGCCTACACTACACAGCTTAACACAGTTATAATACTTATGTTTGTTAATTTTTATTTTATCATCGTTTCTAATTTCTCATTACCTAGTTACTAATGCTTCGCCCCGGCTTCGCGCGGTTGGTGATATTCACAGCTTACCGCCTACGATATTTAGTGTAATGTATGTTTCTTCTTAAGGTTATAAATTTCCATTCTACAATGTTCGCTGTGTAGTGTCGGCTTCGAATAACACTACCCCATTTCTATTCGTGGGTGATCGTAAGAGGCGACTAAGGGTATAGGGGCTTCTTAAGTGATTTTTGGGCGATGTGGTTGTAGACCCGTCGCCAAAAACATTTATTATTACCATCTTCTCCCCAATCAACTTCCGAAAATGGCTGAGGAATTTCTCATTCCAAAGCTATGGCTACCCCATTAAGGGATTTATATATAATATTATATATATGGAATATGTATGTAATGTTTTTTTAAGGTGCTTAAATGCTTTAACCAACAATAAAAAAACAATCCTTTATATGTTACGATTATAAATAAAGATGGATAAAATAAAAACGACATTAAAAGTAAATCAAGTGTATTCTAAAACTAAACAAAAATAACAAAACAAATTAGATTCAGTTACAAATGTGTGTGTATGAAAATCTTTTAAGTACCTTTACTTTTATAAATTCATATGTAATAGGCTATTTGGCAAAGATTTGAAAACAATCTTATGGTATTTATTTGTTTATAAGGAGCCCTAAAAAATTATTTTCTGTCTTTTTTTAGCAATTTTATTAAAATATCGAAAAAGAAAATGCAACATTCAAATGTGCCGCGAAAACGCGACTTTAAGTAATATGGCGGCTGTGGCACGTAGTGTGACGTCCATTCCACATTATACACCAAGAAGCGAAGCGATACACAGTCTGTTTATGCACAATCTACGTCATTATAGAAATAGCCAATCACGGTCGATTTGTCATCTGACAGTTGCATCAAAAAAAATATTTCAAAAGCCGAATTTAGGTAAAATAATGCATTATTTTTATTTCGCATTATAATAAATCGCTGTAAGAAAAAAATATTAAGACTGACGAAATAAAAGAAATGTATATTTTTATTACAGTCAAATACCCTAAACGAGATACAACTAGTTCAAACGATACATTTAAAAGGATCCTGCAATTTTATTTTCGGAGCAAACAGTTCGGTTTACTTCTTGGACTTCTTGCTACTGTCATCATCCCCTCCACTGGACTTCCGTTTCCGGCCCCCGCTCTCCGCTTCCGCTAGTTTGTTCAGCTTGCTCGGCTCGGGGGAGTACGCCCACAGTATCATTTGGAGATGATCGTCCGTCGGTTCTGACTTGGCGAATAAATCGACGCCTTCGGACTGGAAACGAAATATAAAATAAATAAATAGATAAATATATGGACATATTATTCACAGAACAAGTTAGCCCCAAACTAAGTAAGACTTTTACTATGGGATACTAACTCAATAACATCCAAGACTAACGCTCGATTTCTGAATTGAGAATTCCAGCTGAGAACAACTTAAATATCGTTCTGTCGCATTGAAATCATAACAACAGAATGAGACAAAACAATACTTAAGTAGTTCTCAGCTTGAATACTCAATTCAGCAATCGGGCGTAAGAGACAATCATTTATGCTCATCACATTACAAGTTGCTCTCAGCGGGGATCGAACCCGCGACCTCCGGACCGAGAAGCTAGTCACCTATTCAAACTACCATGGCCGTCGTCACAATATTAATAGTTTTTTTTTCTCAATTCCATGTATTTGGAGCAAGAAAGTTACGTCATACATAGATGTACTCACGAATAAAAATATCAACTTATAGGCCTAGCTCGAGAGAAATTTTGTCATCACGATATTGATTAGAATGAGATGATAGTATACGATACTAACGCCCGATTTCTGAATTGAGTATTCAAGCTAAGAACGACTTAAGTATCGTTTTGTCTCATTCAGTTATTAAGATTTAAATGCGACAGAACGATACTTAAGTGGTTCTCAGCTGGAAAATTCAATTCAGAAATCGGGCGTAAGTAAGAAATGACTGTTTTATACCACGCGAGATCTAGTTAAAAGGGCGCTCGTCCTAGCTATGCAGAATCCGAATGCCAAACTTTAGAGTTGGCAATTCCTAAGTCTATTTTGGAAATTTAGGGGGTAAACGTTTGTAAAATGAAGATGCTTGAAGAATACTCAGCACAAAATTGAAGATGATTAAGTACTGCTATTTAATCCTAAACTGACACATCTAATTTATTAATTTTATATCTGACGTGCAAATTTCTTATAAAAAATCGTTCTAATTGACCCAGTTTACATACATACATACATACATATACTCACGCCATTAGTTCCCATTGGGGTAGGCAGAGACTATTGATCGCCACTTCGCACGATCCTGACAAACCTCTCTAGCTTCGTTTACATCCATCAATCTTTTCATACATGCTCTTTTATTCTTCATACTTCTGACGCCAGCCTTTTTGAGCACACTCTCAATTTGGTCCAAGTGTGTTCTCCGTGGTCGTCCTCTACTAACATTACCATGACCCAGTTTGTCAGTTTGTTATGCATCAATATTTATTTTATTGTTTATATTTTTTATACATATTTAAAAATACTTGTTACCGCTGTGTAGTGTCGGCTTAGAATAGCACTACCCCATTTCTTCCGGTGGGTGTACGTAAGAGGCGACTAACGGACTTGGGGCGTTTTAAGGGATTTTCGGGCGATGCGGTTTGAGACCCATCACCAACAACCTTTATTTTACTATCTTTTCCCCACTCAACTTTCAAAAGTGGCTGAGGAATTTCTAATTTCTCAGCTCTGGCTACCCCTTTTAGGGGTTTATAGCCGTGAGAATATGTATGTATGTTTTTATACTCCAAACCTATAGAACCAAGTAAAACGGGTTTCTCTTGCTAAGTTAGGTGTTTCCGAGGCAGTCCAAATAGACCGGAGTCTGTGCCAGGACCAACTATCACTTTTATGTACTCGAGTAGTCTGTACAAGAGAATCTCTTTCTTTCTCTTCTATATCGGCCAGTGCGTTTGAGTAAATCATATGTGTAGCTACAACTCACATATGAACTGTTTAGTACATTTTCTTCCGAATCTGTCTGCATTGTTACACCAAGAAAATATAATTTAGACAAACCAACTTTAGACACAACCACCTATAATAATTAAAATGTTTACATACATACATATACTCACGGCTATAAATCCCTAGATGGGGTAGCCAGAGCTAAGGAATTAGAAATTCATCGGCCACGTTTGGAACGTTAAGTGGGGAAAAGATGGTGAGATAAAGTTTGTTGGTGATGAGTCTTCAACCGCATCGCCCAAAAATCCCTTAAAAGCCCCAATACCGTTAGTCGCCTCTTACGTACACCCACCGAAAGAAATGGGTTAGTGCTATTCTAAGCCGACACTACACAGCAGCTAAAATGTTTCTGTTCATTAAAACCTCATGTGGGAATTATTTCTAATGAATAAAGGAAAGATTTTTTATTTTTTGCATTCCAGTACAATTGCATTCTATCAGTAAAGGTAGACAAGTGGCCTTCCAAATTTGGAAAAAAAATGGGGTATGGAACGCTGACACTACTTAAAAAAATTAAAAGAAGCAAATAAAAGAACAATTTCGCACTAAAAGCCACTATAGTTCAATTCTAAGAGCGATGGGGGCGTATACCCGGAGGTCGTGGGTTCGATGCCCTCTGGTGTCCAAATTTTTCTTTCTTTTACTTATCCTTTATTTATTACAACAACCCATAGTTACCTTTTTCTTCAGTCCTTCCAACGCGCTGTTCCTCACAACGTCCCAACTCTTCCCATCCTCACTGCACACCGTGCGCAGCCTCTTGTACTCGCCATCAACATCGCTGTATGCTGCGATGAACGCTTTCTGTAACCGTGGACGATATTTCTCAACTTCTGTATTAATATTACAAAGATTTCTCCTTTTTAAGACACCTTGTTAATCGTAATGTTTTAATGTAATAAATAAAAAATGTTTACATACATACATACATATACTCACGGCTATAAATCCCTAAAAGAGGTAGCCAGAGCTAAGGAATTAGAAACTCCTCAGCCACTTTTGGAAAGTTGAGTGGGGTAAAGATGGTAAAATAAAGGTTATTGGTGATGGGTCTCCAACCGCATCGCCCAAAAATCCTTAAAAAACCTTAGGTCCGTTAGTCGCCTCTTACGTACACCCACCGGAAGAAATGGGGTAGTGCAATTCTAAGCCTAAAAAATTTTTATTTGATAAAAAGACATTTACATTTATGCTGAATGTTATTTTAGAAATCAAATGTAACAAGTGTAATGGTCTACCTTTATCTATACTTATAATAAATCTGTAGAGAGGTCAATTCTGTACATGAAATATATTTTTAAAATAACTATCAGGGAGTGATTAGTGATCGATACTGATGCCAAAAATGCAATCAGTAAAATTTTTGTCTGTCTGTCTGTCTGTCGGTGTGTATGTTCCTTATGGAAACAAAAACTAATAAACGGATTTTAACGAAACTCGGTGCAATTATTCTTCATAATCCTGGGCAGGTTATACTATACTTTTCAGCAAAGTAGTGAAGGGGAAATTTGGGAAATTTTGGGAAAACGGAAGAAATTACTCCATTTTTTGTGCTCCTGTCGCGTGTGCAGCTTTAATGGTTAAAGTTACTTAGAAATCACGTATTACGAAAATATTCAACATAAAATTGTCTAATAATATTTCGCAACAGCATATGTCTATATTTTATGGTTGACTCACAATAACACGTATAACTCCTGATAGCTTAGCAGTTCGGAGCATTCTGATTATATTTGTTTACTCTTACGTTTATAGTGCTCTCACTCATCCCTTAAGTTAACATTACTACCTTTTCAACAAAAAAAGAAACACCAAAATTATACGACCTAAACTAAATCTTTACTAATTAAAACATTACATACTAGATGGCGCCAGTAGCACGCATCCTATGTTGCGGTAGGTTCTTTTAGATTGTTATAAATACTTCAAACCGTTTTACTCATCTTGAATTCAACACAATTACTTTAAATTATCATATTTTTAAAGATACTGAACAGTTCATAAAAGCGCTATCAAAATCAGAAAGTTACAATATTCAGGAGTGCTATTAGTTGTAATCAAGGCGCTAAATTTAATTAATCTTGAGCAGTGATTGAATAAACCTCTGATATTTTTAAAACTACGCTACCCGTGCGAAGCTGGGCCGATCCACTAGTGTCTAATAATTAAATTATTTAATTTAGTTTATTTGTTTATAATGAATAAAAAACTCTGAAGGATAGGTACATAAATATACTCGTGGCCACAAATCAAATAAAAACAATAAGCACTATTCTTACCGAGCATGTGGTGAAAGGTCAGGAAATGAGGTCAAAAAATGAGCCAATGAATATACATACATATACTCACGGCTATAAATCCCTAGAAGGGGTAGCCAGAGCTAACAAATTACAAATTCCTCAGCCACTTTTGGAAGTTGTGTGGGGATAGGATTGTAAAGCAGAGGTTCTCGTTCTTAGTTCTTTTTATAAGCCCCAATACCTTTAGCCGCTCTTACAAGCAGCCAAGGGATGAAATGGGATAGTGCTATTCTATGCCTATAACGCTGATTTATGGCCTAGTTTGTGTTACCATAGCACACATACCTTGCACATATCTACTTTGTTTGTTACTTTTTAATTGTTTTTTTTTAGAAAATGTTTACCCTGTTTTTATATTTCTTGTAATGTATGTACCTATGTGAGTGTTATGATAACATGAATAAAGATTTTATCTATCTATCTATCTATGCCGACACTACACAGCAAATGAAATGAATATGTATGTTAAACTTATATTACCTGCTTGTCAATCTTCAATCCTCGTTTCTCGGCTAGGGGTAGACAGTGTTTGACAACAGAGAGACTTAGATAAGCGTTATTGAGTTTCGATAAATTATTCTTTTCAAAGTCATCTAAGAACTTTTCAAAGATGGCTATCGCTTCGTTTATGTTTTTCAGTTTAGCTTCGTCTTTTGTACCTGAAAATTAAGGGTTTAGTTATATAAACATAAACATACATAAACATAAACGTTCACGCCGAATATCCCCGAAGGGGTTGGCAGAGGTACTAATACTTCTGAACATCACGTTACTTTGTCACCTGGTGTTCAGAGTACCCACGTTTTGCATGGACAGTGTACTCACGTGATAGGGGGCAGGCCTATCGCCGTTTTGTACGAATACACTGTCACATGACTAATTACAACTCAGCCATGTCGGTTTCCTCACGATGTTTTCCCTCACCGTTAACAACCATGATAAATTTACCACAAATATGTCTTTAGAAAAGACAAATTGGTGTAGGCCCGACCCAGGATTTGAACACTAGTCGTTTGCACGATAACCGAGTGTTCTACCCACTGGGCTATCACGGTTGCTTATACAAAGTTGGCAAAATAAGTAGTTAATAAGTTCCGTGTAGTGCCGGCTTACAATGTCACTACCCCTTTCATCCCACGGGTGTCGTAATAGGCGACTAAGGGTATGGGCCTATTTTAAGTGGGTTTTGTGTGATGCGGATGCAGACCCATCACCAACGATACTTTATTTCTACCATCTTGTCCCCTATCAACTTCTAAATGTGGCTGAGGAGGTTCTAGCTAGCTATGAAGCTCTGGCTACCCCTTTTGGGATTTATGGCCGTGAGTATATGTATGTATGTATGTGCCATCTAAGAATTTGTATGCAACGGAACGACGCGTCGGTCGGTAGTTTCTGCTTTGATACGAAGGTTTATCTGTAACTATCTCTGTAAGATAAATGTCGTTATGTAAGTGAGAGATTCCTCTTTATTAGGAGCTCAAGCCATTATTTCTCATTGGGGTAGGCAGAAACTATCGATCGCCACTTGTACGATCCTGTCAAACCTTCAAGTGTCGTAATAAATGGTAATATACTAAATAACTTACTTCCAATCCTAGGTCGGGCCTACACCAATTTGTCTTTTTTAAAGTTGGTTAATTTATCATGGTTGTTATCGGTGAGGGAAAACATCGTGAGGAAACCCACATGGCTGAGTTGTACTTAGTCATGTGAAAGTGTATTTGTACAAAACGGCGATAGGCCTGCCCCCTATCACGTGAGTACACTGTCTAAGCAAAACGTGGGTACCTTCTTTGGACACTAGATGGCGCTGCCATGTGAGTTCAGAAGTATTGGTACCTCTGCCAACCCCTTCGGGGATAAACAACGTTTATGTTATGTTATGTAATTTACAACTCCTTAGCTCTGGCTACCCCTTTGAGGGATTTATAGCCGTGAGTATATGTATGTATGTAACTTACAAGTGAGCACCCTCTTGGCCCGTCCCACCAATCCCTTGACAGCCAGTCGCTGGTAGTCGGGGTCTCGGCCGGCCAGCGCCGTGAGGCTGTCCGCCGCCGCCGCCGCGTCCTTGAACCCCAGCCCGGGCACACTGTCTGCCGGGCCCTGCGCGCCTGGTACCTCAGGGTCGGGTTTCTAAGGATTTGAAGAAGAATCAATTAAAGAATTAGCTATGTAGTGTCGGCTTAGAATAGCACTACCACATTTCTTCCAATGGATGTACGTAAGAGGCTACTGTCTGGCAGGCCCTTTGGTGTCGGATTTCTAAGGATTTTTTTAAATACATACATATACTCACCAGAGCCAGGTAGCCACACTGTCTTCCGGGCCCTGCGCGCCTGGTACCGCAGAGTCGGATTTCTGGGATTTCCATGGTTTTCTATGGTTAATTTGTCTTTTTATGGTGAGGAAAATAGAGTGAGGATACCCCGAGGGCTTAGTTTTCTTAGTAATTTGTCTTTTTATGGTGAGGAAAATAGAGTGAGGATACCCCGAGGGCTTAGATTTCTTAGTAATTTGTCTTTTTATGGTGAGGAAAATAGAGTGAGGATACCCCTAGGGCTTAGTTATACTAATTTATGTGAGAGTGTTTTAGTACAAAAATTACGCCATGTCTGTCCAACTCTGAACATGCATACACATACTCACGGCCATAAATACCAAAAAGGGGTAGCCAGAGCTTCAGAGCTAGAAACTCGTCAGCCATATTTTGAAGTTGATAGAGGACAAAATAGCAGAGATAAAGTGTCGTTAGCGATGGGTCTCCAATCGCATCGCCCAAAAACCACTTAAAAACGACCCATACCGTTAGTCGCCTCTTCACCCATGGGTAGAAAAGGGTAGTGACTTTCTAAGCCGGCACTACACGGCAAACTCTAAACAATAAGTGATATTAATGTCACGTGACATTCAGAAGTTTTAGTATCTCTGCCACTCCTTCGGAGACGTATCCTTAGATATTAAACGAGAGAGGGTGGATTTTGTGAACCAGCCTGTGTCGCGATGCTAAGAGCTAGAAAATTGGGTCAGGTATCAATTTGAAGGTTTTCATCTGAAGTTTTACCGAAAACTCATACATTTTCCATAACTGGATTAGTCAAATTGTTAGCGATTTATAAATTGTCAAAATTGGCCCATAAACTTTGCTGGAGTAAAAGCGCGCGCAAATTTGTCAGTCACAGCTTTTAGTATTATATTACAAAGCCCACGGGAATATAAATATAAAAAAACTGAAGTTAAGATAGTGTTTTGGTATTTTGGATGTAAACCGGATGCAAAAAATGTAGTCCACGCGGACGAAGTCGCGGGCAAAAAGCTAGCGAGTTTGAATTTCACATACATACATATACTCACGGCTATAAATCCCTAGAAGGGTAGCCAGAGCTAAGGAATAGAAATTCCGCAGCCACTTTTGGAAAGTTAAGTGGGGAAAAGATGGTAAAATAAAGGTTGTTGGTGATGGGTCTCCAACCGCATCGCCCAAAAATCCCTTAAAAGCCCCAACACCGTAAGTCGCCTCTTACGTTCACCCATCGGTAGAAACGGGGTAGTGCTATTCTAAGCCGACACTACACGGCACGGAATTTCAGTTATGTAATTTTTTATCCTCTTTTTCCCAGATGTGGCTAAGAGCCTTATAGCCAATTCAGATGCCTTAACTCATTACATTATTTAGCGATTGCTAAAAGATTTTTCGTGAAACCTCGCAGAAACTAATTAGGTCAGGCAAAAGTCTTTGTAAATGATGAGGATGTTTTACCTCATCATCGCTATCTTCTCTTTTCGGTTTCTCCTTTTTCTTCTCTGCTTTGTCAGTCTTACTCTCTTTGTTCTTTTCCAGGTCTGCTAGCCAGTTTTCGAACACCTCCATCGCTTCTTTTATGTTCTTTATCTTATCTTCTGCTTTTGTCACTGTAATAAAAACATACATACATACATACATATACTCACGGCTATAAATCCCTAGATGGGGTAGCCAGAGATAAGGAATGAGAAATTCCTCAGCCACTTTTGGAAAGTTACATACATATTCATACATATTCTCACGCCGTTAGTTCCCATTGGGGTAGGCAGAGACTATCGATCGCCACTTTTTTGGAAAGTTGAGTGGGGAAAAGATGACAAAATAAAGGTTGTTGGTGATGGGTCTCAAACCGCATCGCCCAAAAATCCCTTAAAAGCCCCAATACCGTTAGTCGCCTCTTACGTACACCCACCGGCAGAAATGGGGTAGTGTTATTCTAAGCCGACACTACACAGCAAAGGCCAAATAAATAAGAATATTTTTTGTTCATGAAAACCTCATGTGGGGATTATTTCTAATAAATAAAGGAGAGAAAATTTTTGACACCACGATCACCACACTATTCACTATAGATCAATTAGCAGAACGAAGGGGGCGTATACCTGGAGGTCGTGGGTTCGATCCCCGCTGGGGTCGAAATTTTTCTTTCCTTTATTTATAAGCCAAATAAATGTCTTAGCACATAAGTAAAAAAAACATCCAAGAGAAAGACGACTCAAACAACAAGCGTCCGAGGTGTTAAAATTAAAAGGGCATGTATTAAAAGTTTGACGAATGAAAATGAAGCTAGACAGGTTTGCCAGGATCGTACAAAGTGGCGATCGATAGCATCTGCCTACCCCAATGGGAATCAATGACGTATGTATGTATGTTTCTGAGAGAAGTACAATACTATTACTAATACAACTATTGACTTTCGGATATTTTACCATGATAACTGAAAAGTTTTCAAAACGTCAGGCTTTAAAAAAGCATGTAATAGCACGCGATTAAAATATCCGAAAGTCAACAGTTGTTTTAATTATAATGTGCAATCGTGAAAGTCTTAGAAAATACTGAGTACAATACTAATTATCAGGGATCGGAATTGGTAGTGTGAAAATACCTAAAGTTTGCAGCGGGATCAAAATAGAGCTGTAAAACTGCTAGTTAAACCAGTTTTGGATTTCACCGGTTTGGTTTTTTTTTTTGTTTTACATGTTTGCCGTGTAGTGTCGGCTTAGAATAACACTACCGAATTTCTACCCGTGGGTGATCGTAAGAGGCGACTAAGGGTATAACGGCTTTTCAAGTGATTTTTGGGCGATGTGGTTGGAGACCCGTCACCAAAAACATTTATTATCTGGGGGCACGGCAGTGCCCCTGCCAAGTCTCGAGCAAAACGGGCACGGCCGTACCATCTTTTCTCGAAGCGGTTCGCGGCTGTTTCGCCCCCCCTATATCTTCGACGTGGACAAAGCTAGGAGTTTAGGTTTTCGGTGAATAATAGTAGGCATTAGAACAAGCTTAAGTTCGAAATTACACGCCAAATGAATTAATAGTTTAGGAGTTACGGTCGATCAAAGTTACACCATTTTGTCACTCACTGACTCACTGACAGATCATCAAAAATCTAAGGTACTTCTAGCAGACTTAGAAACTTCAAATTTTGCACCAAGATAGGTCATTAGCCACATATAAAGGAAAAATTATAAAAACATTAAAAAATTATATGCCATAGAAAACAATTTTATATTTGCGGTTTGGCAAGAACATTATGTATGGATTTTGACTGCATTGTTAACTTCGTTCGTTGTTCAAGTACCTATTCAATTGGATGAATACATACATAGAATAGAAAAGAATAATATAAATGTAATACATAGACTATCATTAATACAAATTAATACATAAAGTTCATTAAATTAATAAAGCTGAAACTCCATTGTATTGCGATAAATATTGTATGCGCGCTCAATAGATGGCGTTGTACCTGTCTGAATCGCGCTATGGTTTCGTTACAAAGCGCAGTGTAAGTAGTACTTCAAAACAATTCGATAATTTTCATTTGATAGCGCCATCTGTCTATGAAAACCTATTTCGAAACTAAAAAATATTGTAGTGATAATTGATATTCGGAGAATTTTACGTGTTATTTAGTTTAGTTTAGTTATAGTTTGTAAGTTAGTAGATATATATTTATTTAGTTAGTTATTTAATATGGCTCTAATTGGAATTAGAATATAGTAATAAAAATAGGAGCAAAAGTGATGCTAAGAAGAAATATTGACGTTAGTTTAGGTTTAGTAAATGGTTCCATCGGTATAGTACAAAGTGTAAAGTATAATCCTGAGGACCTAAAGAAAGTAAAAACAATAGTAATCAAATTTAGTAATGACCACTCATATGAACTTTGTGCTGTTAAAACCAAATTTGAAATTATATCTAGAGCGTATGTTCATCAGGAACAATTCCCCATATGCATAGCTTATGCTATAACCATACATAAGAGTCAGGGGCTGAGTCTAAACAATGCAATGATGGATATAGGTTCTTCAGTTTTTACCTGTGGTCAAGCATACGTGGCCCTTTCAAGAGTGACTAGTTTGGGTGGATTACATTTAATAAATGTGAATTTTAGTAGTATCAAAGCGCAGGAGACAGCAATAGCTGAATATAATCGACCCCCAAGTATATATCGCCCAGACTTGTCTACCTTAGAAGTAACGAAGCCTCAGAGAAGAAACAAAAGAGATAGAGATAGAGAATGGTTTCTAAGCAAAGCAGTAACTGACGTCCAAGAAATTGTGAGGTCACCTAAAAGTAAAAGAAAGAAATACACTTACAAAAAATAAATGAGATCCCACCAAAAACATTAAATGTAAAAAAAATGCCAAGTCTCTCGATGCAGTCTTTCCATCGTAAAAAGTTTTGAGATCTCATAGAAGCCAAGTCCTATTCAAAATATTTCGTAGTTATAAATCAACATTTAGTAATTGTATCAATAGTTTTCTTTATATTATAATTATAGTGACTTGGCAATGAGCACAAATTAAAAGCTGCTTGCTGCCTGGAATTATGTGCAAATGTTACTGACGAGACCAGTGATCAGATTATTTGTTATGTGTGAATCATGATGGCCACTACCGACTACATGCTCCAATACAATAATTAAGAATACCTAACGGGCCATCGCTTTATAAAAGTAAATGAATCGAGAGTGCACTAAGACTGACTGCCGTTGCCGAAATTCGGTTGGGACGACACGGATAAACCAAAAGAAAATTAATTTTGTGATATTAATGTTTACGCATGCGGTGTGTGTAACTTTCAACTCCTCCAAATATGCCGTTTTATTTGTTTCTTCTTGTGCTCATTGCCAAGTCACTATAATTATAATATAAAGAAAACTATTGATACAATTACTAAATGTTGATTTATAACTACGAAATATTTTGAATAGGACTTGGCTTCTATGAGATCTCAAAACTTTTTACGATGGAAAGACTGCATCGAGAGACTTGGCATTTTTTTTACATTTAATGTTTTTGGTGGTTACCATCTTTTCCCCAATCAACTTCCAAAAGTGGCTGAGGAATTTCTCATTCCAAAGCTTTGGCTACCCCGTTTAGGGAATTATAGCCGTGAGTATATGTATGTATGTAAAACTATAAACGTTTACTAGATTAATTTTTTGGTTAAAATTCGGTTTTTTGTCCCAATTGTTCATCGTCTCGGCCGAACACTGAATTTCACATAACAGCAAAATGCTGTATAGATACTTACTTGAGAGAACCCTCTTGGCCCTCCCCAACAACCCTCTCACGGTAAGCCTCCGGTAGTTAGGGTCGTGTTCCTCCAGCAGCCGTAGTGTGTCCAGCGCCTTCGCCTTGTCTTTGAAACCGAACCCGCTGTCTTCCTTCTCTGTCTTGCCCATGTTGACTGGTAAGACAAAAATAATTAAAAATAAATAGTCCATTTTTATTTTGCTCTGTAGTGTCGGCTTAGAATAGCACTACCCCTTTTCTTCCGGTGGGTGTACGTAAGAGGCGACTAACGGTATTGGGGCTTTTAAGGGATTTTTGGGCGATGCGGTTGGAGACCCATCACCAAAAACCTTTATTTTACCATCTATTGCCCACTCAACTTTCCAAAAGTGGCCAAGGAATTTCTAGTTCCTGAGCTCTGGCTACCCCTTCTAGGGATTTACAGTATATGTATGTATGTATGCACAACTAAAAATTTGACTAAAAACTATAATAAAATAAAATTAGAACAGACAATTAAAATTTCCAATATTAGTAGTAAATTACAAACAAAAAAATTGATTAAATTAAAAAAATAATAAAAAATAAAGTAATAATACCAAAACATTTGAAAGCTTAATAATGAAAAAAAAATTATATATTTATATATGCATGAAGCATGAATGTATGTACGTAGGAAAGAAAAATAATTAGGTTGCTCTATATAATTTTAACTAAGATATTATATTCTACCTCTAGGCTAGGTACCTCCGCCAACCCCTTCGGAGATAAACGGCGTGAACCTTAATATTGTATGTATAGATATAAGCCAAGCCATTTATTTCCGTTGGGGTGGACAGAGGCTATAAATTAAAGCATAAGTATTTTCTATCATGTCGAAATTTGGTATAATGACTCTTCTACAGATATAACAGTATATTTGTGGCAAGAGAAATAATTGTGGCAAGAGAAATTACAGGAGATTATAGATTATATGAAACTTCTTTGTCATTTCATCTAATTCATGTCTATAATCCTTATATATTAAACGAGAGAGGGTGGATTTTGTGAACCAGCCTGTGTCGCAATGCTAAGAGCTAGAAAATTGGTTCAGGTATCAAATTGAAAGTCTCCATCTGAATTTTTTCTGAAAACTCATACATTTTCCATAACTGGATTAGTTAAATTATTAGCGATTTATAAACGCGAACGTAGTCACTGGCAAAAAGCTAGTGTATTTTGTTGCTGAGGTTGTCTCAAAATAACTATTCAATCGACGTCGCGGGCAAAGCTAGTTGAATTATAAAATTATTAAAATTTTATTCATATGACTAGCTGACCCCACAGACTTCGTACTGTCAAAAGTGTAGACTTTCACGTGGTCAAACTGAAATATTTAACTGACCCGTTGAGGGACTGATGACAGAGATGTCATGCGATGAGAAAAAGGTGTTTTTCATAGTGTCCTCACAATTTTTTCACTTTATAAATTTTAAGTTTATAAGTAGAGTAGTTTCGGCTGAGCATTGATTCTTAGTCAGTTAGTCAGTTTGGCCATTGTTTAAGAAAATTTATTGATCTCTTAATTTTTCTGGGATAATAAGTGTCCTATTGTGTTAATTGGGATCATTTTTCTGGCTTCCTGTAACTTTTATTTTAAACACGTTCTGTGAATTAGTCTTATTTAGCTACAAACACACAAACATCCAAATATCTAAACTTTCACATTTATAATATTAATAGGATAAGGCTTAAACATGAGCTTCTCGCGCAGGTGACCTCGCTCGCCGGCCAGAGCGCAGCGTCTTGTCTTGCGCTTCATGCACGCGTGTAAATTTTGTTACGGAGTAATTTTAAAATTGTATTATCTTCTAAGATGTTTATTTAAATTAAGTGATGTCAAGGACAATTATGTTCTCAGTTAAATACTCTTAATCAACAACATATTTATTTGGATAAGGATTAATATTATATTGATAAAACATTATGGCAATAACGCATTAAATTTGAACAAATTTGTTTCCCATAAAAATGGTTATAGTAAGTGAAAGTTTTACTTATCACTTTTTTTCTTACATTGTATTTTGTTTTTTTGTTTATATATTCTTTATAAATTACTATCGGAAAAATTATATCGAAACTGTTTCTATATATTTATACGCAACCTTTG
>OY755198.1:8821822-8981822 GCA_963576735.1 Bedellia somnulentella
CCTACACCAATTTGTCTTTTCTAAAGACATATGTGTGGTTAATTTTATCATGGTTGTTAACGGTGAGGGAAAACATCGTGAGGAAACCCACATGGCTGAGTTGTACTTAGTCATGTGACAGTGTATTCGTACAAAACGGCGATAGGCCTGCCCCCTATCACGTGAGTACACTGTCCATGCAAAACGTGGGTACTCTGAACACCAGGTGACAAAGTCACGTGATGTTCAGAAGTATTAGTACCTCTGCCAACCCCTTCGGGGATATTCGGCGTGAACGTTTATGTTATGTATGTTATTCTTAGTCGACCCTACAAAAAATTATAATAAAATAAATTTTCTAAATGTTTCATTCTTTATTTAAGATGAAATGCCAAACATGCCAGTAGTTATAATACTTTCTTCCACCTGAGACTGCCGGTGTTTTAAATATGCAAAAAATTAATCAATTTATTACAACCAAACACAACCAACCAACCAACAAATTAATCACTACCAGTTGACATACGTCTGTCATCATCACTAAATATATTAAAAAAAAAAAAAAAAAAATCTCATTATTTTAAAACATTAGGTTGGTAGATTTTACAAAGTTAGATATATGTATATATAGTATATGTATATGTTATATGTATTAATAATATTATGTAAGTATGTATTGTATAGTATATTTGATATAATTATTATTATATATATCATTTAATATATAGGTTGTAAATAAGTTGTGTTTAATTAAGTTCTGTTTAAATTGGATATATATTTGACCATAATGTTTTAAAGAGTTGTCTATTTGTTCCTCACCATAAAGGTTGACTGGAAGAAATCGCGTTAAGGCGATAAGTCCGCTTTTGTGTACATATACTGTTGTACCTATTCTGTAAAATACTGTCTGTGTGTTGTTTTGTATGCAATAAAGTGTTTAAATAAATTAATCGATAGCTATCTTTTTAACTGGAGTATTATGTTCATGCAAGCTACTTTTCTTTAAACTACTAATCAAGTTAGCGACGGATTTCGCGATGAAATATACCTACTTGAATAAAAAATCTCGAGTTGAGGAAAAATGCTTAGGTAAGTAAGGTAATAATTAGTAAATAAGGTAAAAATATACAGATATAACAATGATGCAAAAAATGACAAAGTTCGGAGAATGATTTTGAACTATTAACTGTTTTAATTCCGACTCCGACGCGTCCTTTTGCTTGAAAGCGTGCCGCCTGGCTGAAGCCCCCTTCAGGGACGCTCGCTCAAGGTCAAACCTCTTTTCTCGCACGGTAGATATAATATCATACATACATATACTCACGTCGTTAATTCCCATTGGGGTAGGCAGAGACTATATATATACTATATATCACTTTCGATATTTATCAGTTTTGTGATATTTTACGATCGATATTTGACTTGAGCTATTCTCACTTCATCCGATAGATATTTTTCAATTGAAAACCAGTCGATATGAAGATTATATCAAATGATGATATCGAGTGGTCACGATCAGTCGATATGATGATATTTGAAGATGTTGGATGTGGACTTATTCTGCTTTTCGAAGCAGCGCTGCAAGAAAATGTTCTTACTTATTTTAAAAAGTCTTTCATGTGTGTGTATATTATTAATTATTATAATTATTGTTTAAATTTATCTGACGAATAATTTAAATCTTTTTGTTCATGAAAACCTCATATTGGGATTATTACTAATAAATAAAGAATAAATAAAGGAAAGAAAAATTTCGACACAGGCGGGAAACGAACCCGTGACCTCGGGTATACGCCCCTACGCTCTGCCAATTGAGCCACCGTGTCAATGGCTGCCAGCGCGAAATTCTTCTATCCTTTATTTCTTTTACACGTTTAAGTAGTGTTTGCGTTTCCTACCTCCGAATTTTCACTAATTCAATACACGGTGGCTCAATTGGCAGAGCGTCGGGGCGTATACCCGAGGTCGCGGGTTCGATTCCCGCCTGTGTCGAAATTTTTCTTTCCTTTATTTATTCTTTATTTATTATCTGACGAATGTTGTGTATTTACTTTTGTCTATTTATGTTCGTTGTGGTTGTTATCCTTTTTCATATTTTATTTCTGTTTTCCTTGTTGTATTTCTGTAATGATAACTTTTTGTATTGATTGTTTTTGTTACTTATCTGTAAGAAAAATTAAGGAAATAACAAAATTTATTTACTGATGTTCCATGTACATACATACATATACTCACGGCTGTAATTCCCTCGAAGGGGTAGCCAGAGCCAAGGAATTATAAATTCCTCAGCCACTTTTGGAAGTTGCGTGGGGAAAAGATGGTGAAATAAAGGTTTTTGGTGATGGGTCTCCAACCGCATCGCCCAAAAATCCCTTAAAAGACCCAATACCGTTAGTCGCCTCTTACGATCACCCACGGGTAGAAATGGGGTAGTGTTATTCTAAGCCGACACTACACGGCAATGTCCATGTGTTGTTATTTTATATATTTTTTTGTTATTTCTGTTTTTTCTCCTTAATAAATAAATAAATAAATGTCGTGTGAACGGTAGCCATTTTGTTTTCAAATTTTGTTTGAATATAGATTGAAAATTAAAATTTAGATAATAATAATAAACGGATCATAGATCATATAGTCGAAGAAGTTGTAAATAATGCCTGCTTGGATCAATGTCAAATGAGTTACGGCATTAGAAAAATTTCAAAAACATAAATATATAGTCTGTATCAATTAGAGAAAATAACTTTGTAAACAATGAAACGTCAATTACCTTTTAGTATTTTAGTGTTGTTACGAATATTATTGACGGTGACGTAAAAATCGAATACGCTACTAGTAGTTAGTAAATTTTATGATCCAATTTTATAGTATACTTATAAAACAGACGCAAACTACAGAGTACGTCCCTTATTATTACATACGTACATCCTAATATAATACTCAAGCCGTTAGTTCCCATATAGGTAGGCAGAGACCATCATTATAATCAATACTGTATTTTATCATAAATTTATTTCCTTGAAACATAACAGTCTTAACTACCAAATACGTTATTTATGATTACAAGAAAAGCCTTGATAGCGTAAATTTTCATTCTTAATAACCAATAATTGTAGTGGTGAACGGAATAACAAACCTTATCTTGTTTGTAAGACAAGCAAACACGGGTGCATCCCATTAGTTCCGAACTAAACTGTTGGGGCACTTTCGATGCCTCCGAATTTCATCCCAACAGTTCTATATAGAACTGTAGTATAGTTTTTGCCGCTGTTTTACTTGTGGCATATTTTTTTACTTTAACCGATTTAATTTTTGTTTTACTTGTTAATATAAAATTTAATTAGTATAAATACATACATACATACATACATACATATTCTCACGCCGTTAGTTCCCATTGGGGTAGGCAGAGACTATCGATCGCCACTTTGTACGATCCTGGCAAACCTCTCTAGCTTCATTCACATCCATCAGTCTTTTCATACATGCTCTTTTATTCTTCGTACTACGGACACCTGCCTTTTTGAGTACATTTTCTATTTGATCCAAATGTGTCCTCCGAGGTCGTCCTCTACTAACATTACCTTCCACATTGGCTCTATAGATCTCTTTTACCAATTTACTGTCATCCATCCTCTCTATATGCCCAAACCATCTCAACATTCCTTTCTCTATCTTTCTTACAATATCATCTTTTACACCACATCTTTCACGAATCACGTCATTCCTTACACGATCACATAACCTCACATTACAAACTTTTCTGAGGGACCTCATTTCTACTGCATTCACTCTGCTTTCATGCTTCTTCTGCCATACCCAACATTCACTACCATATATAAGCGTAGGAACGAGGACAGCATCATGCACAGCCATTCGAGCCTTTTCGGACACCGATTGACTAGACATGAGACTATCCAGTGCTCCATTTACCGCATTACCCTTTTTTACTCTTCTTTCAATGTCTTCATCACACTTTCCATCCCTAGTGAACAAACTTCCCAGATATACGAACTCTTTCACTTGTTCCACTTTCTTACCATCGATCTCAATCACGCATTCAGTCATATTCTCCTCTCTCTCAAAAACCATGGTTTTGGTTTTATCTACATTCACTCTCATTCCTTTTCTTTCAAACGACGTACATGCAATATTCATCATCTCTTGCAACTCTTCAACCGACGATGCAAGTAACACTTGATCATCAGCATATAAGAGGCATTTGATGACGAATCCACCCATTCTCAGTCCATACTCACTTTCACGCAACTCTATCAGACAGTCATCCATGAACAAATTGAAGAGCCACGGAGAAGCTACACATCCCTGTCGGACACCTCTAGAGATACCGAACCAGTCTGTGTTTTCCCCATTTATTCTTACACATGCACTAGAATCCTCATAGAGTGATACCAATGCACGTATAAGTTGGCTCCCCAAGCCGAACTTGGATAACACCTCCCACAAATACTTCCTTACCACCCTATCATACGCCTTCTCTAAATCTATGAAGGAGCAATACACCTTTCGATTCTTGGCTAAGAACTTTTCAGTGATGCTCCTTAAAGAGAAGATTTGATCCATACATCCCATTCCCTTTCTAAATCCTGCTTGCACATCCCAAATTTTGTCATCTGTTTCATTCATCACTCTTTCAATCAATACCTTTGCATACAATTTACCGACAACACTGAGTAGGCTGATTCCGCGGTAGTTTTTAGCTTCCTGGTGTGACCCTTTTCCTTTATATAAGGGCACAATTACTGCCCTGCACCAATCTCGTGGTACTTTACCACTCGACCAACACTTTTGAAAAAGGAAGTACAGCCAGGAAGCCACCAACCCTTTACCAGCCCTCAGCATTTCGATACTTATCCTATCATAACCTGCCGCTTTCCCTACTTTCATACTTTTCAATGCTTTTATTACTTCTTCCATACTAATCTCACTGTCACTACTGTCATAGTATAAATAGTATAAATAGTAATTTGATTTTGATGTAAATACACTTCTTATATAATTATTAGGGTATTCGACTACAAAAAACCAACATATGGTTAAAATTTCATTGAAAAGTATGAAATAATAGTTATTGTATGGTTAGCACACAGCTTTGACTTTTTTGTTAGATCAGATGACAGCAAACAATTTAACATTTATATTCATATGATGAAAATTGAAAATGGGTTATTTTAGTAATTTAGGTAAGAAGAACTTAGGTATTAATGGATAAATTAGGGTGTATAACACGGACTCAAAGACGATGTCACCTTTTAATACTCTCATTGCATAATATATTGCACATATCTCTCGTAAGAAAGATTTAATTTCCAGTTGGTAAAAGTATTTGGAAAAACAGTTCAATTTGATGCACCAACAAACATTCTGAAATGAACACATACAACACAATTTCAACTATGTCCCATTAGTTCTGTCATGCGGGAATCGAACCCACCTACCTTTATAATTTTTATTTTTTTTATTACTTATTATTTATTTCTGTCGTCATTTTAAGGTAATTCCTTTGGCATATATTTTATCGGATATACGTACTAGAAGCGGGTATAAATTATTGAGTACCTTATTATTCAATTTACGTTTGTTTTTTTATTACGAGATACGGTTTGGGTAAGTTTTAATTTTCTACATTCTTTTTTTTAACATTTAATAAATCACAAGAACAAACTTATAAACACGTTGAAATCGATTTACGTCGAGATTGCTTTACATACGGCCAAATATATGTCGCGTTGTCAAGATCGGGTTGCGGAGAAAATCAGTATGTATTTCTGCTGCAAGAATATTAAACTATGAGTATCATTAACATAAAAGTAATTTAATAATATAATTATAATAAATCATTTATTTGCAGGCAACAAGGCCCATATAATATTAGTAAAACTTAACCTATGTTAGTAAATTACAATGGTTTGTTTACAAACTTTATGACTCTATTTGATATGAACGGTAGATAGAAATGACAAAAACATAAATATAAATATAGTTTGAATATAGATGGAAAAATTAAATGTACATATATATATACATATACATACATACATACATACATATTCTCACGCCGTTAATTCCCATTGGGGTAGGCAGAGACTATCGATCGCCACTTTGTACGATCCTGGCAAACCTCTCTGGCTTCGTTTACATCCATCAATCTTTTCATACATGCTCTTTTATTCTTCATACTGCGGACTCCTGCCTTTTTGAGCACATGTTCTATTTGATCCAAATGTGTCCTCCGAGGTCGTCCTCTACTAACATTACCTTCCACATTGGCTCTATATATCTCTTTCACCAATTTACTGTCATCCATCCTCTCTATGTGCCCAAACCATCTCAACATTCCTTTTTCTATCTTTCTTACAATATCATCTTTTACACCACACCTTTCACGAATCACATCATTCCTCACACGATCACATAACCTTACATTACACACTTTTCTGAGGGATCTCATTTCTACTGCATTCACTCTACTTTCATGCTTCTTCTGCCACACCCAACATTCACTGCCATACATAAGCGTAGGAACGAGGACAGCATCATGCACAGCCATTCGGGCCTTTGCAGACACCGACTGACTACACATTAGACTATCCAGTGCTCCATTTACCGCATTACCCTTTTTCACTCTTCTCTCGATATCTTCATCACACTTTCCATCCCTAGTAAACAAACTTCCCAAATATACAAACTCCTTCACTTGTTCCACTTTCTTACCATTAATCTCAATCACGCATTCGGTCATATTCACCTCTCTCTCAAAAACCATAGTTTTTGTTTTATCAACATTCACCCTCATTCCCTTTTTCTCAAAAGACGCACATGCAATATTCATCATCTCTTGCAGCTCTTCCACCGATGATGCAAGTAGCACTTGATCGTCGGCATATAAGAGGCATTTAATGATGAATCCACCCATTCTCAATCCATAATCACTTTCACGCAACTCTGTTAAACAGTCATCCATGAACAAATTGAAGAGCCACGGGGAAGCTACACAACCCTGTCGGACACCCCGAGAGATCCCGAACCAGTCAGTATTTCCCCGTATTTTAACCGAACATGGATAACACCTCCCATAAACACTTTCTTACCACCCTATCATACGCCTTCTCTAAATCAATGACGGAGCAATACACCTTTCGGTTCTTAGCTAAGAACTTTTCGGTGATGCTCCTTAAAGAGAAGATTTGGTCCATACATCCCATTCCCTTTCTAAATCCTGCTTGCACATCCCAAATTTTATCATCCGTTTCATTCATCACTCTTTCAATCAAAACCTTTGCATACAATTTACCGACAATGCTGAGTAGGCTAATTCCACGGTAGTTTCTAGCCTCCTGGTGTGACCCCTTTCCTTTATATAAAGGCACAATTACCGCTTTGCACCAGTCTTGTGGCACTTTGCCACTCGACCAGCATTTTTGGAAAAGGAAGTACAACCAGGAAGCCACCACCCCTTTACCAGCCCTCAGCATTTCAGTGTTTATCCTGTCATACCCTGCCGCTTTCCCTAGTTTCATACTTTTCATTGCTTTCATTATTTCTTCCATACTGATCTCACTGTCACTAAAGTCACCCATAACGTCGTTCCAATCAACATTACTGCCGATTGGCGAAGAAATGGATGTATCCTCTTTTTCAAAGAGTCCCTCAAAATAGTTCTTCCATACTCGTCTTATGCTACTTTCATCCGTCGCCAATTCACCCTGTTCATCTCTCACAACATTCACTCTCGTGTTTTGGGAAACTCCCTTTTCTTTCCGGATATATTTCCAGAACAACTTTTGGTTATTCCGGAAATTATCGGAAAGTTTCCTCTCACACCATTCTATCAGATCACGCATTTTCTTTTCTATTTTCTTCTTAACCTCATTCTTAACTCTCTTATATTCATCTTCACTATTCTTCACTACATCATCTGTTACTCTCGCATCCATTCGTTTACTAGCTTTAATCGCTAGTAAATCTAACCAAGCTTTCTTCTTATCTCCAACTGCCTCTTTCACATCTTTATCCCACCAACTTGTTGGTGGTCTATTTGTCCTTTTACTCAATCCACATACTTCCGTCGCACATTCAACCATTGACGATTTGAGCACATCCCATACTTCTTCTATTTCCAATTCATCCTTCATCTCCACGCAACTTAGCCTGTCGTCCAATTTCTTCATATATTCATCTCTAATATTTTCACATACTAGCGACTAGCGACATGATAGTCCAGTGGGTAAGAACACCCGCCCGAAAAACAGAAGGGCGTGAGTTCCAATCCTGGGACGGGCCTACACCAATTTGTCTTTTCTAAAGTCATATGTGTGGTTAATTTATCATGGTTGCTAACGGTGAGGGAAAACATCGTGAGGAAACCCACATGGCTGAGTTGTACTTAGTCATGTGACAGTGTATTCGTACAAAACGGCGATAGGCCTGCCCCCTATCACGTGAGTACACTGTCTAAGCAAAACGTGGGTACCTTCTCTGGAAACTAGATGGCGCTTGCCATGTGAGTTCAGGAGTATTGGTACCTCTGCCAACCCCTTCGGGGATAAAACGGCGTGAACGTTTATGTAATATTTTCATCCTCTTCCAATTTCTCCACTTTTAGTCTCGCAAAATCCGTTGTTGACACTTTAGGCCTGTGACGCCAACGCGTGCACAGACCCATAAATCGTGATATAACGAGAAAGTGATCTGTGCCAACGTTAATGCCCCTATGGACTCTGGTGTCAACAACCTTTGTGTTAGTTTGGAGAGTAATAAAAATACGTGGTAACGGTACTAGCTATTTAATTCAACTGACGAAGTGATACAAATATTGGATTACCCACTAAAACATTATAACATCCCTCCCATACAAGATTAAAACTTAAAAAAGAACAATAACTTAACGTTACGCTAAAATTATTAACTAACTTTTTTACGCGGTCGTAGATTATAGCGAGGGGGTTGTTCAGTAGTTACTGGTTCCGCCTCTGAACCTATCAACACTGGCGGTAAAGGGGCTGTGCTAGGATCACTGGTCTCCGTGACTTCGCCTGGGATACAATCTTGCCACTCTTCTGGAGAACATTCGGGAATGGAGCTGCCACTTACAGGGTTCACTGACTGCCTCGCTTCTTGTTCAGTTGCTCGTTGATTGTCCTCGGCTGGCATGACTGGAGTAACTTCTTCTGTAGGCAAACATTGAGTGTTCACCATGGTCGGTGAGGGTTGCGATGACGTATTGAGTCTAAACGACAAAGGCAGCAACGAATCGTCGTGTGAAGACACAGCAGGACATTGTGGCTGATTAGATTGTTTCACTTCTACTTCCACACTCTCCCCTTTTAATTTTCTTATTTGGTTTTTATGACGTTTGACAATTTTATTATTTTCTTGAAGTAAAACCAAATACGTAGATTTACCCAATACTTTTTGAACAATCCCCTTTTCCCAAAATGGTTTATTGTTCTTATAAATTCTGACGTGAACTAATTCATTGGCACTAAAATCAATTTTCCTATTACCCTTATAAAATCTAGCCTGTAAGGACTGATTTTGTTGCACATTAGCAGAGATCGACAAATCGGATGATGGGAGTGATGTGGGTTTCAAAAAGTCTAAACGACATCTAAGTTTTCGACCAAAGAGCACTTCAGCAGGAGACCTTTTGGTAGTGGAATGTTGCGAATTGCGGTAATAAAATAAAAATTCGTTAAGTTTCAAGTCTAAATTACGACTATTTGAGACTAAAATACCTTTCAGAGCTTTCTTAACAATTTTTACGTAACTCTCGGCTTGTCCATTGCTCGCTGGGTGATAAGCTGGAGCTGTCAAGTGAGTTATGCCATTACTTGTACAGAATGATTCGAACTCGGAGGAAACGAAGGAAGGGCCGTTGTCCGAGCAAATAGTACGAAATAAGCCAAACCTAGCCATTAACTCACATAAGATTTTAATAATTGTTTTTGAACTATAACCTGTTGTTACATTGAAAACCTCAACCCCCTTAGAATGTGCATCGACTATGACTAAAAACATTTTATCATTAATTGGGCCCAAAAGATCTAAGTGTACCCTTTCCCACGGTTCGGCAGGGTACGGCCAAGGAGTGAGAGGGGCGCGGGCGGGCGCGGGCTGCAGCTGGGCGCACACTGCGCAGTCAGCCAGCGCGCGCTCCAGCGCGCTAGACATACCAGGCCACCAGAACCTCGAACGGGCTTCCGCCTTCATTTTTATTATACCAACATGACCCCTATGTAACTCCAAAAATATTGAAGATTGTAACTCCACTGGAATAACTACTCTTGTCCCTCTCATTAAACACCCTTTTTCGACAGCTAGTTCATTTTGACACAAAAAATATGGACGCAAATTTTTGTCAATTATATTTTTGGGCCACCCTTTTAATACATATCTCATTACTTGCGAAGTGATTTTATTACTGGACGTAGACTTAGCGAGCTCAACTAATGTTATTAAATTCGATTGCGAGTCGAACACAAAATTTATGTAACAAGCTACGTCCTGGTTGAGCCGGCGAATCATAGTTGTTGTGATATGAATAAGAAACCGGTTGTGCTCGCACTGCCCGCGCGGTCGACTCACTCTTATCACACAACATGGAACGACTAAAGAAGTCTGCACAATTGGATGCGCTATTTATAAATTCTATTTTATAGTTATAAGCGGATAAAAAGATCGCATATCTTTGTAATCGGTTAGCAGAAACTTCGGGTATTCCTTTTTCAGGGTGGAAAATTGAAAGGAGCGGTTTATGGTCAGTTTTGAGAATAAAAGGATTCGATCTGCCATATAAATATTGATGGAATTTTCTCACCCCGAATATAATAGCTGTAGCCTCTTTTTGAATCTGACTGTAGCTTTTTTCTGCCGAATTCAAAGATCTGGATGCATAAGAAACTGGGTGCTCGATTCCGTCTTTGTCTATTTGCGAGAGCACTGCCCCCAAACCCCACGGTGACGCATCCACCGTCAATATTATTCGTGCATCAGGGTTATAATGGGCAAGTGTATTATCTGATGCTAAATCTTTTTTTATCAAACTAAATGAAGCAGAGTGTTCTTTAGTCCAATTCCATTTAACATTTTTCTGCAACAACTCATGTAAAGGGGCTAAAATTGATGACGCATTTTTAATAAATATTCTATAATAATTCACTAAACCCAAAAATGACTTTAATTCTGTTGTGTTCGTAGGGATTTTGGCCTCAATAATTGCCCTTACTTTTTCAGGACATTTATGTAAACCGTCCTTATCGATAGTAAAACCTAAATAAGTAACAGAGTCTTGAAAAAACATACATTTTTCCTTCTTTAAAACTAAACCGGCTTTGTCTAGCCGTCTAAAAACTTCATACAGTCTAGCCATATGTTCTGCCTCGGTGCTGCCTGTTATTAAGATGTCATCCAAAAATAACAAAACCCCATCTTGTAACAAACCTTTAGCGGGTGCTATCCCTGTTGACCTACCCATGTTTTCGGTATTGGACGTAAATAATATGTTTGCTAAAGTACGTTGAAAAATAGCCGGCGCGCTTGATAAACCAAGAACAAGTCTGGTAAAATTATAAAGACCTTTGTGAGTATTGATGCAGGTTAACTTTTTAGAAGCTTGACTGAGCAATAATTGTGTATAGGCTCCAGAGAGATCTAATTTTGAAAATTTCACGCCGTTATGTAATTTAGAAAACAATTCCTCTACCCGCGGTAACGGATACTTATCAACTATTAATTGTTTATTGATGGTCACGGAATAATCGGCACATAGCCGAATTTTGCCGTTTTTTCTTAGCACGGGTACTATTGGACTAGCATACTCAGAAAAAGTAACGGGTTCTATGATTCCTAATTTTTCCAACCTATCAAGTTCTTCCTCCAGCTTTGGCCTTAGCGAAAATGGAACAGGACGAGCTTTACAGTAAATGGGAACCGAATCAGGTTTTAAATTCAAATTAACCTCGAGACCCTTACAACATCCTAAGCTGTCTGAAAATAAATGTGGAAAACATTGTGAAAATTTACTCAAAAAAGTATCTGTTTGACAGATATTAATAGGGCATATTTGCATTTCAAATTTAGCAATAAAATCTCGCCCTAATAAAGGTGGTCCACCATTTTCTACCACAAATAAATCAATATTTTCCGTACGCGAATTATAACTGAAAGGAAGGTTAATTTTTCCTAGTATTTTAATAAGACTTCCGTTATAGCTACGCAAAATTTTTTTACTGCTTTGAAGAGAGTAGTCTGAAAAATATTTATAATAAAGATAATCTGAAATTACCGTAACAGCCGAACCTGTATCAACTTCAAAAGTTAAGCTTTTATTATCTACAATAATAGACTCATGCATAGGCTCCCCCTGAAGTGATCTAATATTAAAAAGTAACTTCTTACCATCATCCCCATCAACCGAACAATATTGCAAATAATTTTGTTCTTCACTTTTGCTCACATTTTTATCACAAACGCGCTGCAAATGGCCTTTAAGACCACACTTTTTACAAATCACATTTTTAAAACGACATTTGTTATCACGATGGCCGTAATATCCACACACGCTACACTGCAGACTAGGACGAGGCGGGGCCCCTCCTCTACAGCTGATCGGGCTAGTCGAACCAGCCGAGTCTCGGTGTACTGCTCTGACGTCGCGCGATACTATCTTCTGCACCTCCGAGAACGGTACTGACTGGTGAGAACCGGACAACACCCGAGCTCCAGCTCGGGAACAATTCACGCTTTCAGCCAGTTGTACTGCTTTTTGTAGGGTAAGCTGCTCCAGCGGCTCGGCAAACAGTTTATCACGAGCTGGTCCGTTTGTCAACCCGAGTACAAAACGGTCTCTAAGGTTTTCTTGCAAAACACTGGTTTGGAATTCACAACTCTTAGCCAAACTTCGCACTCGCACTGCCCACTCCGCGAACGATTCGCCCGGCGACTGGACTGCTGTATGGAAATGATGCCGTTGAGCAAAAGTGCACCGCGTTGTTGAAAAATGACCATCGAACAGATCAACCACTTCTTCATAAGACAGATTGCCCACATCTCTTGGTGATGCCAAATCCTGAATGAGCTGGTAAGTAGTCTCTGAAAGACTACTCAACAAAATAGCTCGGCGTTTAACCGCCGCTTTGTCCGCCACGCTGTCAATGTCGTTAGCCAAAAACCACTGCTCCAAACGACCTTTAAAGGAGTTCCAGTCGTTAATTTCATAGTTAAACGATGACAAAACTCCAATCGATTGAGACATGTTAACTTCACAATTAAATAATATTTGATAGAAACGTAAGTTCCGGCTGCGCCACTGTTAGTTTGGAGAGTAATAAAAATACGTGGTAACGGTACTAGCTATTTAATTCAACTGACGAAGTGATACAAATATTGGATTACCCACTAAAACATTATAACACTCTTAGCCTTTCATCCACTATCACAAAATCTATCATACTTCTCTCGCTTCCTCTCTGTCTAGTATACATATGGATATCTTTGTGTTCAAACAACGTGTTCGTAACACAAAGATTCCTCTCCAAACATACATCAATCACTTTCTCACCATTCTCGTTCACTCTTTTATCACCAAACTTTCCTAAAACTCTTTCACAACCGTTGCGTGACACACCAACCCAACCATTAAAATCTCCTAACATAACAATTTTCTCATTTTCATCACACCCATTCGCAACATCGTCTAACAGATTCCAAAACTCCTCCCTCTCGGATAGTGATCTCGACATGTCCGGAGCATACACGCAAATTATGCGCATCCGGACAAGTCCTACCTTCACCTTTATCCATAGGAGCCTTGGACTCACACACGCATAATCTTTCATGCACTTAGCCATCCTTTCAGATATCAGAAGTCCCACGCCTTGGCAAGCTCTGTCACTCTCGGCAACTCCTGACCAGATAGCTGTAAATGGGCCAAGTTGTGAAACCTCTTTTCCCTTGCGCTTCGTTTCATTTACACAAAGAAAATCTAGTTTTCTTTCTTCCATAATCAAACATACTTCATCTAATTTTTCATGCATCCCTCCACACACATTCATCGTACTAAAGCGGGTCTCTTTAGCCCACTTTTCGCCCCGTGAGGAACCACGGCGTGATGAGTGGCGAGCCACATCGCCGCCACCGCGTTTAATTGTTTGTAAACACATTCGGTTCCCACGGAAAGCAAGGGAAATATACTGTCCGCCTAGCCAGAGCCCCGCTTGACTAGGTAAGGTTATTTAGTACCCGGAGTTCACCAGGCTCCGGGACGGTGGCACGCTAACGACCAGGCTCACCCCTGGCCACGCATCCTTCGGCACGGCAGACCTTGGATTGGTGTGGGGGCTAAGATGAAAAAGCCCTTTTCCCTTAGTCGACTTCTACGACACCCACGGGAAGAGATGGGGTAGTGCTATTCTATGCCGACACTACACAGCAATATACATATACTCACGGCTATAATTTTTTTTTTATATTTAACAATGTTTATTTTAAAAAATATTTACAACACTTGACCAGACAGTCTGAAACCTTTTAGGTTTTTATTAGACTGTCAGCTCGGCTTTTTATTTAAATACATATTTACGTATGCTTATATTCAAATAAAACAATACATTAAATAAATAGAAGAAAGACATGTGCATTTATACATCACAACATTTAGAAAAATGTTTTTTTAATATAGATAAAACCTGAGTTTTATTTTTATTTTGCAGTTTCGTTACAATAGTTTTCGGTAGATTGTTCCCAACTAACATTTTGGTGTCATTTGCAGGTTTTAATATAACTTTACTCTGTTTAAATGAGTAATAATTATCTCAGTTATAACTTAAAATGTTATAGAGGTGTTAGAAAATAAATTTAGCTCCAACAGTGGTTCTAGAACTTTAATGAACGGTGTTAAACAGTTTTTAGAGTTAGAATAGTGCTAATCGCAGCAAGTACCGTTAAGATGTTATAGCCCAAACCTGTTTGTAGCACTTAAATCTACACAACAGTGCTCGCTGACTCACGTTAACACTTATTGTTGTGTAGTTGTTGCCGTGGAGTGTCTTATAAGTCTTTAGGTATTATATTGAATATAAGGTGCAGGTATTGGTTGTAAAAGAGAGTTGGTCAAGAGTATAGTAACTCAAAATACTAAAAGTGTTGAACAACTCATTTATATAGATTTAAGCTGTAATGTTCATTTTATTAAAGCAAATTGCGCTAGGCAGGTACACTTTAAAGATATTATAAAAGTAATAGTGTTAGACAAAACTATGGACTTTTATTAACACTCCGAGGCAGGCCTTAATATAGGTACCTATATAACCGCATTATGTGTTAACGGTACGAATGACCCAAAACCATCAAATAGTTTTGATAATATCCTATTAGATTATGTTGTTCCAGTAGTTACGAAAAATAAAGAAGATTCGCTACAAAGCGGAAATTTAAATAGTCCTAATACGAGCAATTTTGGTCAAGTTCGAGTGGAGGCATAACAACATGGTTCCGTAGAACAAGAAAAAAAGGAATCTCACACACTACCCAGCTACTAGCTAAGAGTGAAATAAAAGGTCATTAAGTATCTAAATTGTGTGGTGTTGGCTTTGAATAGCACTGACCAATTTTTATTCACGTGACGTCAATGTTACGTGATATTTAGAAGTATATATACCTCTGCCAACCCCTTCGGGGATATACAGCCTAAACATAAGAGTTATTACGAAGCGGTGTTATATCTATTGAACTATAACGATCACGGACATGTATATATATGTCTAATAATCAGTCTTCATGTTTCAGTTCCTGCTGGATTGTCGACATTTAAGTTTTGACTGCCACTTTTGGGTATTTAATCATGGGACTTGCGAATATAAAATAATAAAGAAAAACATTGTTGTGTCAAATAAATTATGTATCACACATCTTTACAAAAAATATTCAGATAACCTTTAGATACTTAAATTATGTATAAAATAAGCCGCATTAGGCTAGATTGATTTATTATGACCAAGTACGTATAGACGTATTTCTTAAGTAAGCTCTTGGAATACGAATGGAAACTGAGTGAAGAGGATAATATTTGTGAGGAGACCGCCAATAGTCTGAAAAGAAAAAAACAACAGGTATATAATTGATTCCTTCATTGAAGAACCCTAATCCAGTCAGTTTGTAAAATGCTTAGCCGGTTGTAGTGTCTTGGCTATAATAAGTGTAATTATTTAAGTCTATTACTGCACTGCTAAGTGTACTAAAGCCTGCACAATATTCTTAACTAAAGATGTTGTATCACAAAAAGTGTGATAGATGTCTTAAGTGACGACAAAAACCTTCAATGTAAGTTCGCCATTGTTTTGTTGAACTAACCTATAAATTGACTGAATTATTTAATATTTGAAAACAAAATACTTCATTACTCATGTTAATTTTTCATTCCATTGATGCCACTTTATTTAAAATGCTACTGGCTATAAAAAAAATACAAAAAATGGTAAAAAATTGAAGTGTCTATGTTATTTATTATATGTTTAATTTGAAAATTTATTGAAATCTTTAATAAATTCCAAGCGCGTTAAAATTGAGATGGAAAACATGGTATACACTTACCGTAAAATCACAACGGCAGATCGTTTTCACTTCACAACAACTTGAATACTTATATGTTTACAATCCTTCTGCCAATTATTATCTCGCCATGATGTTACACTAGATCTGGTACACAATTTTGTAATAGAACTAAATACAATTGGTTAGTAAATATACTCAAGAAGCGGCATGATACTTACTTGAGAATATTTTACATAACTAATACGCTTCAAAGTGACATAAACAACTGTTTAATAGGTCTAATAAAGTTTTTAATGGTAAATAATTCTTAGCTGACGTTTTTCTATAACCCATAGTGTTAACTAATTCATCACAACCGCAGTTATACCGGTTGAAGCTATAACTGAGAATGAATAAACACTCTTGTGTAGGTACTTTAGCACCTATATACCACCGCTCTGTAAGCTCTCTAGAACCTTAGCCTCTAAAATCGTGGGCCTCTTTCGTGGTTATAAGTGAGTTAGAGCACTCTATAACTCTATTACTACAGATATTCTTAACACTTAGATTCTCAAACGGAACCGATATACAAACGATATACAGTTTGTTTTAAAGCTTATGTGCTAGTTGGGTTAAGCATATTTGGCATGATGTAGCTCCATACTCTTTCTCCATACATATTATTACATTTAGGTTTTGAATACAGCGGCATATATGACAGAGATCTTAAATTATCATTTCTTTTGTTTCTACTTAGATTGTTAATTTGTTTATGATATGCTGAAATAATATTAATTTTTACTTTATCGAAGACATACTTTGCAGAATTCAAATAGCTCATCATACCTGTCTTTGTAAATATGTTTAGTTTTTAAAGGTACAATTAGTTTTAAGATTCTTGTTTGTAAATCATATATTTTGCACAGATATGTTTTGTATGTTCTACCATAACAAGAAAGGCCGTAATTAATTGTTGAATCTGCTAATGCCATATACAGTAGCCTTAGGGTGCCATACGGTAACTTGTATTTCAAAATAGTTAATTTTGCCATTATCGCTCTGAGTTTAGTACAGACATGATCGTGGCTTAACGGGGTAGCCACTAGCCAGAGCTTTGGAATGAGAAATTCCTCAGCCACTTTTGGAAGTTGATTGGGGAAAAGATGGTAATAATAAATGTTTTTGGTGACGGGTCTCCAACCACATCGCCCAAAAACCACTTAAAAAGCCCCTATACCCTTAGTCGCCTCTTACGATCACCCACGGGTAGAAATGGGGTAGTGTTATTCTAAGCCGACACTACACGGAAACATTAAATGTGGATAATTATAGTAAATGGATCATAGATCACATGGTCGTAGAAGTTATAAATAATGTCTGCTTGGATCAATGTCAATGTCAAATGATTTACGGCATTATAAAAAAATCAAAAACTCAAGCTGGTTGCCGGCTGCGCCAGTTGGGAATGCAGACTTTACTAGTTACCGGCAAAGTCTGTGTGTGACCGGGTAACTGACCATAGTTAAGCTTACTTTACACGCAAACTTCTTGTCACTCATAGCACAATGGAAAGGTTTAATCTTGGAGTGTGATTTCAGATGGACATTTACCACATCTTGATGACTATATCTTTTATCACAGTAACTGCATTGCAAGGTTTTCGCTGTATGTGTACTCCTCTTATGGAACCCTAAGCTAGAACTAGTATAATAAATTTTATCACACAACGTACATTCAAATGGTTTCTCTCTAGTGTGTGTCCTGAGGTGGATTTTCAACCGTTCGCATATGTCCCAGTGAAACAGTTTCTTACCCATGTGCGAATGGACGTGGGACATAAAGTTCACTCTACGCTTGATTACATAAACATAACATACATAACATAAACGTTCATGTCGTTTATCCCCGAAGGGGTTGGCAGAGGTACCAATACTTCTGAACTCACATGGCAACGTCATCTAGTGTCCAGAGAAGGTACCCACGTTTTGCTTGGACAGTGTACTCACGTGATAGGGGGCAAGCCTATCGCCGTTTTGTACGAATACACTGTCACATGACTAAGTACACTACAGCCATGTGGATTTCCTCACGATGTTTTCCCTCACCGTTAACAACCATGATAAATTAACCACACATGTGACCTTAGAAAGGACAAATTGGTGTAGGCCCGACCCAAGATTGGAACTCACGTCCTTCTGTTTACGGGCGGGTGTTCTTCCCACTGGACTATCATGTCACTTGATCACTTTGTCGCAAATGTTACATTCAATCGGAGGTCGCCCACCATGCAATTGAGAATGAGCCTCAAAGATATAGGAGGAATATTGCATCACAAATGTGGCAATATGGCGGCTCAGAAACTGGGTTCACGTCACGCCGGCACTACACAGCTACAGAGAGTTAATCCTGCATTATAACTTACCTACCTTTCTTTGAAACTACTTAGATCACGAATCAATATATTGAGTTTGTCTTTTTAATTATGTTATTGTAATTGATTAGGATTACAGATTAATTCTTAGCGATTTGGTTGATGGTAAGTTGTGTCCAAGTAACTAATCCTTGCGGACGAAGTCGCAGGAAAAATTGGTTTAATATAATATCGTAGTAATCATTTGAGGTCACAAATTCGTGAAATGTTTCGCCATCAGCAACATTTTATTAAGTATTTTACTTCATTTGCATGTCGCTACGTGATTTTTGCCTTCGATAACGTCTTTAAGGTAAAAGTTGACCAATCTTCAAAACTATTCAAAAATATTCAAATTATTCTTTTATAAATAATATTTTATATGATGCTGTCAATAAACGATTATCGAGCGTCTCATCTAAGAGTAAATCTTCATCTTCAACTGAAAGTGTGTGTGGGTTTCCTAAAACCTTTTAGTTGTCGTGCCTGCCCGTGTCTATATGGCAGCTATTTATTTCCGAAAGCATTGAGACTATACATACATACATATACTCACGGCTATAAATCCTTAGAAGGGGTAGCCAGAGCTAAGGAATTCAAAATTCCTCAGCCACTTTTGGAAGCTCAGTGGGGAAAATGTTAAATTAAAGGTTGGTGTTGGGTTTTCAACTGCATCGCCCAAAAATCCCTTGAAAGCCCCAAATACCCTTAGTCACCTCCGACGCTCACCCACGGAAAGAAATGGGATAGTGCTATTCTAAGCCGACACTACACAGCATGATAAATTAACCACACATATGACTTCAGAAAAGATTAATTGGTGTAGGGTAGGCCCGACCTGGGATTTGAACTCACGCCTGTCAGTTGTGACGGGCGGGCGGTCGTTCTACCCATTGGACTATCATGAAGTTAAAAAAAAAACACCAATGACGGGCTATTAGTATTTCTTTACATACATACATACATATACTCACGGCTCTTAATCCCTAGAAAGGGTAGCCAGAGCTAAGGAATTAAAAATTCCTCAGCCACTTTTGGAAATTTGAGTGGGGAAATGATGGTAAAATACAGGTTGTTAGTGATGGGTCTCCAACCGCATCGCCCAAAAATCCCTTAAAAGCCCCAATACCGTTAGTCGCCTCTTACGTACACCCACCGGAAGAAATGGGGTAGTGCTATTCTCAGCCGACACTACACAGCTTAACACAGTTATAATACTTATGTATGTTAATTTTTATTTTATCATCGTTTCTAATTTCTCATTTTGTAGTTACTAGTGCTTCGCCCGGCTTCGCGCGGTTGGTGATTTTCACAGCTTACCGCCTATGACATTTAGTGTGATGTATGTTTCTTTTTAAGGTTATAAATTTCCATTCAACAATGTTTTTTTAAACAAACAATAAAAAAACTTTCCTTTATATGTTACGAGTATAAATATAGATGGATAAAATAAAAAACGACATTAAAAGTAAATCAAGTGTATTCTAAAACTAAACAAAGAAACAAAAACAACAAAACAATTTAGATCAGTATTACAAAACCATAGATTACCGTAATTCAGTTACAAAAGTGTGTGTCAAAGAATGCCCTTGTAGGGGTATGAAAATCTTTTAAGTACATAAATACATACATAACATAAACGTTCACATTACTTTTATAAATTCATATGTAATAGGCTATTTGACAAAGTTTTGAAAACTATCTTACGGTATTTATTTGTTTATAAAGAGCCTTATAAAAACTTTTCTGTCTTTATTTTAGCTATTTTATTAAAATATCATTAAAGAAAATGAAATATTGAAATATGCCGCGAAAACGCGTCTTCAAGTAATATGGCAGCTGTGGCACGTAGTGACGTCAGTTTCGCATAAAGATACACCAAAAAGCGAAGCGATACACAGTCTGTTTATGCACAATCTACGTCATTATAGAAACAGCCGAACGGTCGTTTTTAGTCATGTGACAGTTGCATCAAAAAAACTTATTTTAGAAGACGAATTTAGGTAAAATAATGCATTATTTTTACATCGCATTATAACAAATCGCTCTAAGAAAAAAATATTAAAACTGATGAAATGAAAGAAATGTATATTTTAATTACAGTCAAATAGCCTACTCGAGATACAACTAGTTCAAACGATATATTTAAAAGGACCCTGCAATTTTATTTTCGGAGCAAACAGTTCGGTTTACTTCTTAGACTTCTTGCTACTGTCATCATCCCCTCCACTGGACTTCCGTTTCCGACCCCCGCTCTCCGCTTCTGCCAGTTTGCTCAGCTTGCTCGGCTCGGGGGAGTACGCCCACAGTATCATTTGGAGGTGCTCGTCCGTCGGTTCTGACTTGGCGAATAAATCAACGCCTTCGGACTGGAAACGAAATATAAAATAAATAAATATATGGACATATTATTCACAGAACAAGTTAGCCCCAAACTAAGTAAGACTTTTACTATGGGATACTAACTCAATAACATCCAAGACTAGCGCCCGATCTCTTAATTGAGAATTCCAGCTGAGATTAACTTAAGTATTGTTCTGTCACATTGAAATCTTAACAACAGAATGAGACAAAACGATACTTAAGTCGTAAAAATATGAGGTATGGAACGCTGACACTACTTATTAAATTTAAAAGAAGCAAATGAAAGAACAATTTTACACTAGACGCAATTCGCAGAGCGATGGGGGCGTATGACCGGAGGTCGTGGGTACGATGCCCACAGGTGTCCAAATATTTCTTTCTTTTACTTATCCTTTATTTATTACAACAATCTATAGTTACCTTTTTCTTCAGTCCGTCCAACGCGCTGTTCCTCACAATGTCCCAACTCTTCCCATCCTCACTGCACACCGTGCGCAACTTCTTGTACTCTCCGTCGACACCGCTGTATGCTGCGATGAACGCTTTCTGTAACCGCGGACGATATTTCTCAACTTCTGTATTAATATTACAAAGATTTCTCCTTTTTAAGACACCTTGTAAATCGTAATGTTTTAATATAAAAAATAAAAAATGTTTACATACATACATATCACGGCTATAAATCCCTAAAAAGGGTAGTCAGAGCTAAGGAATTAGAAACTCCTCAGCCACTTTTGGAAAGTTGATTAGGGTAAAGATGGTAAAATAATAATAATAATAAAAATTTTATTCAGTTTTCTAAAGTACATAATATTCGTCTTAACCTAGTTAGTTATTTAAAGTACAAAATATAACATTTTCCTGTTCCTGAGCTAGGTAATTTACCTGTATTTCAGGCAACAATAAAAAAAAAGGCTTAAACTATTAGTTTTCATATAATGGTATTGGTAAGTAGTATATAAATTATTATCAGAATCGATTGTATCTAACTAATTGTATTATTATGATAAAAAATAAATAAAAACATCTTATATTAACTTATTATATTAAGCAATTCCTCTGATTCCGTGTATGTAAGATTTAATAGCCACGATTGAAGTTTTTTCTTGCATTCAAAGTTGTTTAAGTTATATAATACTAGTGATCTATTAATTTTATTATATAAGTATGGTCCTAAAAATATAAAGAATCTATTTGTGATGGAAAATTTTGCACTATAGGTATTCAAACATACTATATCCTTTCGCCTCCTGTTTAGTGTATCATGGTTGAAGTATAAGCTAGCATGCTGTTTTAGAACAGTGAATAGAATAAAGAGCTGGCGCACAGTTAGCACTTTGCATTGTTTATATAGTTCGGTAGTAGGGAAATAGAAAGGGCGCGCAGTAGCTACTTTAAGTAGCGCTCTTTGAGCTCGTTCCAGTTTTAACATAGTGGTTATGCCAGCACCTCCCCAAGATTTTATGCAATAAGTCAGTAAGGATTGACCAAGCGCTTGATAGATTTGCTCTATTAAAGCGTAGTCACATATGTGTCTCAACTTTTTAAATATTACTATAAGTTTTCTAATTCTATTACAGAGTGCATTAATATGGACCTTAAAAGTTAAAGTAACGTCGAGAGTAATTCCAAGATATTTGATGTTCATTGCTTTGGAGATAGTTGAGCATAGGCATGGTGCGCTATCAGTGCAAGTGCGGTGATGAGCATAAAGCGGGGTGTTATTGAGTAATGGTGTAGAAGTGTTCCTTGCGAAAATCATATACATAGTTTTATCAGTATTCAAGGACAAAAAGGTTATTGGTGATGGGTCTCCAACCGCATCGCCCAAAAATTCCTTAAAAAGCCCCAAATCCGTTAGTCGCCTCTTACGTACACCCACCGGGAGAAATGGGGTAGTGCAATTCTAAGCCTAAAAAATATTTATTTGATAAAAAGACATTTACATTTATGCTGAATTTTATTTTAGAAATCAAATGTAACAAGTGTAATGTCTACCTTCATGTCTAATAAATAAATTATTTAATTTAATTTATTTGTTTATAATGAGTTAAATCTGAAAGATAGGTACATAAACTCACGGCCATAAATCAAACAAAAACTATAAGCACTATTCTTACCGAGCATGTGGTGAAAGCTCAGGAAATGAGGTCAAAAAATGAGCTAATAAATATACATACATATACTCACGGCTATAAATCGCTAGAAGGGGTAGCCAGAGCTTCAGCATACGAAATTCCTCAGCTACTTTTGAAAGTTGTGTGAGTATAGGATTGTAAAGCTGAGGTCCTTGCTCTTAGTTCTTATTATAAGCCCCAATACCCTTAGCCGCCTCTTATAAGCAGCCAAGGGAAGAAATGGGGTAGTGCTATTCTATGCCGACACTACACAGCAAAAGAAATGAATATTGCCGTGTAGTGCCGGCTTAGAATGTCGCTACCTCTTTCTACCCACGGGTGTCGTAAGAGGCGACTAAGGGTATTGGGGATTTTTTTGGATTTTTGGGCGATGCGGTTGGAGACCCATCACCAAAAACCTTTATTTTTACCATCTTTTCTCCACTCAACTTCCAGAAGTGGCTGAGGAATTTATAATTCCTTGGCTCTGGCTACCCCTTAAAGGGAAATATAGCCGTGAGTATGTGTATGTATGTATGTATGAAATGAATATATATGTTAAACTTATATTACCTGCTTGTCAATCTTCAATCCTCGTTTCTCAGCCAGGGCTAGACAGTGTTTGACAACAGAGAGACTTAGATAAGCGTTGTTGAGTTTCGATAAATTATTCTTTTCAAAGTCATCTAAGAACTTTTCAAAGATGGCTATCGCTTCGTTTATGTTTTTCAGTTTAGCTTCGTCTTTTGTACCTGAAAATTAAGGGTTTAGTTATATAAACATAAACATACATAAACATAAACGTTCACGCCGAATATCCCCGAAGGGGTTGGCAGAGGTACTAATACTTCTGAACATCACGTTACTTTGTCACCTGGTGTTCAGAGTACCCACGTTTTGCATGGACAGTGTACTCACGTGATAGGGGGCAGGCCTATCGCCGTTTTGTACGAATACACTGTCACATGACTAAGTACAACTTAGCCATGTCGGTTTCCTCACGATGTTTTCCCTCACCGTTAACAACCATGATAAATTTACCACAAATATGTCTTTAGAAAAGACAAATTGGTGTAGGCCCGACCCAGGATTTGAACACTAGTCGTTTGCACGATAACCGAGTGTTCTACCCACTGGGCTATCACGGTTGCTTATACAAAGTTGGCAAAATTAGTAGTTTTAGTAATAAGTTCCGTGTAGTGTCGGCTTACAATGTCACTACCCCTTTCATCCCACGGGTGTCGTAATAGGCGACTAAGGGTATGGGCCTATTTTAAGTGGTTTTTGGGCGATGCGGATGCAGACCCATCACCAACGATACTTTATTTCTACCATCTTGTCCCCTATCAACTTCTAAATGTGGCTGAGGAGGTTCTAGCTAGCTATGAAGCTCTGGCTACCCCTTTTGGGATTTATGGCCGTGATTATATGTATGTGTGTATGCGCCATCTAATTGCAACGGAACGTCGTCGTCGGTAGTTTTGCTTTGATGTGTAACATGTCGTTACTAATAAATAAAGCATAAATAAAGGAAAGAAAAATTTCGACACAGGCGGGAATCGAACCCGCGACCTCGGGTATACGCCCCGACGCTCTGCCAATTGAGCTACCGTGTCAATGGCTGCCAGCGCGAAATTCTTCTATCCTTTATTTCGGTCGCAGGTTCGATTCCCGCCTGTGTCGAAATTTTTCTTTCCTTTATTTATTCTTTATTTATTAGTACCTAATAATCCCCACATGAGGTTTTCATGAACAAAAAGATTTAAAATAACATGTCGTTATGTGAGTGAGACAGTCCTCTTTATTAAGAACTCAAGCCATTATTTCTCATTGGGGTAGGCAGAGACTATCGATCGCCACTTGTACGATCCTGTCAAACCTTCAAGTGTCATAATAAGATAATATACAAAGTAACTTACAACTCCTTAGCTCTGGCTACCCCTTTTAGGGATTTATAGCCGTAAGTATATGTATGTATGTAACTTACAAGTGAGCACCCTCTTGGCCCGTCCCACCAATCCCTTGACAGCCAGTCGCTGGTAGTCGGGGTCTCGGCCGGCCAGCGCCGTGAGGCTGTCCGCCGCCGCCGCCGCGTCCTTGAACCCCAGCCCGGGCACACTGTCTGCCGGGCCCTGCGCGCCTGGTACCTCAGGGTCGGGTTTCTGGGGATTTTCATAGTTTTCTATGGTTAATTAATAATAGATTCTATTAGAATAGCACTACCCCGTTTCTTCCCATGACAGCCGTACGTCGATACGTACACCACGTATGAGGCGACTGTCTGCCCTACGCGCCTGGTACCTCAGGGTCGGATTTCTAAGGATTCAAAGAAGAATCAATTAAAGAATTAGCTGTGTAGTGTCGGCTTAGAATAGCACTACCCCATTTCTTCCAATGGATGTACGTAAGAGGATTTCTAAGTATTTTCATATATACATACATATACTCACCAGATCCAGGTAGCCGTGCCCGCCCTGCGCGCCTGGTACCTCAGAGTCGGATTTCTGGGATTTTCATGATTTTCTATGGTTAATTTGTCTTTTTATGGTGAGGAAAATAGAGTGAGGATACCCCGAGGGCTTAGTTTTCTTAGTAATTTGTCTTTTTATGGTGAGGAAAATAGAGTGAGGATACCCCTAGGGCTTAGTTATACTAATTTATATGAGAGTGTTTTAGTACAAAAATGACGCTATGTCTAATAAATAAAGGAAAGAAAAATTTCGACACAGGCTGGAATCGAACCCGTGACCTTCGGGTAATAATCCCCACATGAGGTTTACATGAACAAAAAGATCTAAATTATTACGCTATGTCCGTCCAACTCTGAACATGCATACACATACTCACGGCCATAAATCCCAAAAAGGGGTAGCCAGTGCTTCAGAGCTAGAATCTCCTCAGCCGTATTTTGAAGTTGATAGGGGACAAAATAGCAGAGATAAAGGTGTCGTTAGCGAGCGTTAGTTATGTAGTCCACGCGGATGTAGTCGCGGGCAAAAATCTAGCGAGTTTGAATTTCAGTTATGTTATTTTTTATCCTCTTTTTCCCAGATGTGGCTAAGAGCCTTATAGCCAATTCAGATGCCTTAAATCATTAAATTATTTAGCGATTGCTAAAAGATTGTTCGTGAAACCTCGCAGAAACTAATTTGGTCAGGCAAAAGTCTTTGTAAATGATGAGGATGTTTTACCTCATCATCGCTATCTTCTCTTTTCGGTTTCTCCTTTTTCTTCTCTGCTTTGTCAGTCTTACTCTCTTTGTTCTTTTCCAGGTCTGCTAGCCAGTTTTCGAACACCTCCATCGCTTCTTTTATGTTCTTTATCTTATCTTCTGCTTTTGTCACTGTAATAAAAAGACAAATAAATAAGAATATTTTTTGTTCATGAAAACCTCATGTGGGGATTATTTCTAATCAATAAACATACATACATATACTCACGGCTATAAATCCCTTAACGGGGTAGCCAGAGCTTTGGAATGAGAAATTCCTCAGCCACTTTTGGAAGTTGATTGGGGAAAAGATGGTAATAATAATAAATGTTTTTGGTGACGGGTCTCCAACCATACGCCCAAAAATCACTTAAAAAGCCCCTATACCCTTACGATCACCCACGGGTAGAAATGGGGTAGTGTTATTCTAAGCCGACACTACACGGCTAATAAATAAAGGAATAAAGAAAGGATAATAAATAAAGGAGAGAAAATTTTCGACACCACGACCACCACACTATCCACTATAGATCAATTGGCAGAGCGACGGGGGCGTATACCTGAAGGTCGTGGGTTCGATCCCCGCTGGGGTCAAAATTTTTCTTTCCTTTATTTATACGCCATATTTGCTGTTTAGTGTCAGCTTAGAATAGCACTACCCCATTTCTTCCCGTGGGTGTACGTAAGAGGCGACTAAGGGTATTGGGGCTTTTTAAGGGATTTTTGGGCGATGCGGTTGGAGACCCATCACCAAACACCTTTATTTTACCATCTTTTCCCCACTCAACTTCCAAAAGTGGCTGAGGCATTTTAATTTTTTCAGCTCTGGCTACCCCTTTAGGGATTTATAGCCGTGAGTATATATGTATGTATAAATGTCTTAGCACATAAATAAAAAATACATCCGAGAGAAACACGACTCAAACAACAAGCGTCCGAGGTGTTAAAATTAAAAAGGCATGTACGGAGTTCCTCAGGGCAGCATTCTCGGGCCAACTCTGTTCCTCATTTATATGAACGATATCTGCACAATCGATCTCCAGAACGCGGATCTTCTTTGCTACGCTGATGACACGGCAATTGTTTTCCATGAGAAGTCATGGAGCGCGGTGAATGGCATCGCTCAAATGGGTATTGCAAAAATTACTGAATGGTTTAACCGTAATCTTTTGACAATTAACGCCTCAAAGACCATGTCCATTTGCTTTCACAAGACCAAATCTTCAGAACCCCCCACCACCTTGAGTCCGATTAGGGTTCATGATATCTCCTGCCCTTTATATGTTGACTGTAACATAACCCACTCTTGTACTTGCGAAAGTATCATAAAGGCTAAATCGGTGAAATATTTGGGTGTGGTGGTTGACGAGAACCTTAACTTCAGGGAACACGTGAGCATTACAACTGGACGTATACGCAAACAAATATTTGTTATGAAAGCAATTCGCGATGTCACTGATTGCACCGTATTACATACAGTATATATTGCCCTGTGTCAATCAATACTTAATTACTGTATTCTGGTTTGGGGAGGATGTTCTGCATCTGTGTTGATTGTGCTGGAGCGGGCCCAGAGGGCAGTGCTAAAAACACTTTTAAGAAAGCCGCGTCGTTATCCCACCACCAACTTGTATCAAGAAGCAAGAGTTCTAGGTGTCCGCAAACTATATATATTAAGATCCATTATTGCTACCCACAGGAGCGCAAGTTGTTTGACTTTGCAAAGAGCGTTTTTACATAAGCGAGTTTTTCAAATCCCTGTTCCACGGGTAAAAACTGCCTTTGGCCAGCGGTTCCGGAGCTTTTTATCTCCGTTTGTGTACAACAAATTGCTGAAGATGGTGGAGGATCTGAGGGACAGTGATTACGGAGAATGCAAAAAAATAGTTACAGAGTTCCTAATGGTGCTGTCATACACGGAAACAGAAGCCCTTGTTAGGGTGGTTAATTAGGGTAATTAAATATATAAATAGGTATTAAATAGACTGTCGTAATATGCCATACAAACACCCACACATAAACTCACCTTCACACACACGCACACACACACACACACACACACACACACACACACACACATACACACACACACACACTCACTTACTTTCTTACTCACACACATATATAATTCACATAATATATAAAAATACATAATGAATTGTTTTGTTATTTAAATGTTGCATTATAATTATAATTTTCAAAACCATTTATTTTAATTCTACTTTTAAAATTCTAATTTTGCAAATAACTTTAACTTTAATTACTTTATTATTAATTTAAATATTGTAAATTTTAACAATTGTATATTTTATGAATCGTATTATTCAGTTATTGTATTTTTTGTATCGATGTTTATGAATCTTGCGATACAGGCTCAGCCTAGTGCAAGATTTCAATGAAAACTCATGCCATGTAAACTGAATGTATGAAATAAAGGCCTTTTTTTTTAAAGGCCTTTTTTTTTTTTTTTTTTTTTTATGTATTAAAAGTTTGACGAATGAAAATGAAGCTAGACAGGTTTGCCAGGATCGTACAAAGTGGCGATCGATAGCATCTGCCTACCCCAATGGGAATTATTGAAGTATGTATGTATGTTTCTGAGAGAAGTACAATACTATAACTAATACAACTATTGACTTTCGGATATTTTACCATGATAACTGAAATTTTTTCGAAACGTCGGGCTTTAAAAAAGCATGTATAACACGCGATTAAATATCCGAAAGTTAATAGTTGTTTTAATTATAATGTGCAATCGTGAAAGTCTTAGAAAATACTGAGTACAATGCTAATTATCTGGGATCGGAATCGGTAGTGTGGAAATACCTAAAGTTTGTAGCGGGATCAATATAGAGCTGTAAAACTGCTAGTTAAACCAATTTTGGATTTCACCGGTTTAGTTTTTTTTTTTACAAGTTTCTTACTCTCGAAACACAAAACTATAAACTTTGCTGTGTAGTGTCGGCTTAGAATAACACTACTCCATTTCTACCCGTGGGTAATCGTAAGAGGCGACTAAGGGTATAAGGGCTTTTCAAGTGATTTTTGGGAGATGTGGTTGGAGACCCGTCACCAAAAACATTTATTATTACCATCTTTTCCCCACTCAACTTCCAAAAGTGGCTGAGGAATTTCTCATTCCAAAGCTTTGGTTACCCCGTTTAGGGAATTATAGCCGTGAGTATATGTATGTATGTAAAACTATAAACGTTTACTAGATTAATTTTTTGGTTAAAATTCGGTTTTTTGTCCCAATTGTTCATCGTCTCGGCCAAACACTGAATTTCACATGACAGCAAAATGCTGTATAGATACTTACTTGACAGAACCCTCTTGGCCCTCCCCAACAACCCTCTCACGGTAAGCCTCCGGTAGTTAGGGTCGTGTTCCTCCAGCAGCCGTAGTGTGTCCAGCGCCTTCGCCTTGTCTTTGAAACCGAACCCGCTGTCTTCCTTCTCTGTCTTGCCCATGGTGACTGGTGAGACAAAAATAATTAAAAATAAATAGTCCGTTTTTATTTTGCTGTGTTGTGTCGGCTTAGAATAGCACTACCCCTTTTCTTCCGGTGGGTGTACGTAAGAGGCGACTAACGGTATTGGGGCTTTGTAAGGGATTTTAGGGCGATGCCGTGAGTATATGTATGTATCTTATGGGTGTGGAAAACAAATTATCCTCGTTATCTGAAGCTCTGGCCACACCATTTTGGGATTTATATTAATGAGTATACGACTGTTTATATGATACATACATACTTATACTCACGGCTATAAATCCCTTGAAGGGGTAGGCAGAACTTCGGAATACGAAATTCCTTAGACACTTTTGGAAGTTGGGTGGGCAAGAGTTTATAAAACAAAGGTAACAAGTCTCCAACCGCATCGCCCAAAAATCCCTTAAAAGCCCCAATACCGTTAGTCGTCTTTTACGTACCACCACTACCGGAAGAAATGGGGTTTTGGGAGTACGTAAGAGCGCACGCTACTGCGGACTCACTCGCACATAGCAGCGTCTCACTCATATCCTACATCGCGGGGTGTAAATGTTTTTCAAGTTAAGCATAGATACAAATTATAAGTTGGAACACAGTAGGGTGTACTGGCCAGTATATCTTTGCTGTTCCCACAGGGTAGTGCTTTTCTAAACCGACACTACACAGCTTGTAGTTTCGGCTTATATGATATATATTACTTGTTTAAACGATAGTATCAGCATTAAAGTAAAATAAAAGTAAAAGACATAAATTTGGCACAATTTACATAAATGACAAAAAAATACAACACACAGTAAAACTATATAAGAAAAAATATATCATCCATACTAATATTATAAATGGGAAAGTGAGTTTGTTTGTTTGTTTGTTCCGCTTTCACGCCGTAAATACTGAACCGATTGCTTTGAAATTTTTCAGACGTGTAGTTAGAAGTCTAAATTAAATAATAGGGTACTTTTTATCTCGGAAAAAAATATGTTCCCAGGGGAAATCAAAAATATTGTTTGCTTGCTGGATGCATTGGAGATGGCGCTGTGTATCGTTTAAAACAACGTAAAATATTGTAAACTAATATAAAAATCAAAATTTAGAAGCTTAATGGTACGGTAATGGATCCCCGAAAATAAGGAACTCCCGAGGGATGACGTACTATTTTTTTATCGTATACATTTTTTTTACATCTACTTATATTGCAAACGAATATTAACATATAAATTTAGAAGCTAAATGAAACGACGACGATTCCTTGAAACTAAGGAATCCGCAAGAGTTCTCATAGGAACATCAAAAAACCTTAACTCATATATGGCCCAAAATATTGCAGCGATTATTTTTATCATCGATGGAATTCACATCAGACACTTTGTTAATGTTCATTTTGGAAAGATGAAGGGGTTTCATCAATTTAAATGACAAATTTGTTTATCAATAGTAAGACTATAACGGCGTGAGTATATGTATGTATGTATGTAGTAAGACTAATATGAAATAAAGCGTAATAAAAATTCACCGCCCCGGTAACGTCTCCGTTGCGTAGCGGTATAACTAACTACTATGAATATTTAATTAGAACTATTATGAATCAATCGTCCCGGGTTCGTATCTCAGGTAATTCAAGCTTTTTGTAAAAAAATGTTTTGTTAGCTTAAAATAGCATTATATACAATAATAACAAGCACTATCCCTTCAATTTAGCGATTATTTTGGAAGGAGATCCACCACTAATCATCCCTATATTGCCGAGCAATCGCTGCAAGCTCTCCCACTATCACCAACGGTCAGTGTAGGGGGCAGCACCGGGCCGTCGCCGCAGCGCCAAACTACTATCCGTATCTGTACTTACTAAAGATATTCTCATTTCTGAACATAAAAACTTGGTATATTTGTTTCATGATTCTTATGAACAATTAAAAAGGAATTTTTGGAACTCAACCCCTAACGGGTTGCTATAGCAAATGAAATTTAATATAGAGATTTTTACATTTTATAATTAAACTTGGTGCGATTGAATTTATGAAATCCATCTATCAATCATTCATGAATATATGCTAACAACCATAAATTCCATAAAAGGGTAGCCATAGCTTCGGAGATACTAATTCTTCACCCAATTTTGGAAATATATTGATAAAAGATAGGTTATAAAGGTTGTTAGTGATGGGTCACAAACTGCATCGCCCAACAATCACTTAAAAAGCCTCAATATCTTTTATGTCATTTACAACACCCGCGGGATTATAAATATAAAAAACAGAAGTAGAGATAGTGTTTCGGTATTTTGGTATTATGTAAACTGGATGCAAAAAATGAAGTCCACGCGGACGAAGTCGCGGGGCAAAAAGCTAGTAAATAATAAATAATTTCTTCTTTCCTTTATTTATCCTCTATTAATTAGAAATAATCCCCACATGAGGTTTTCATCGACAAAATCATTCTAATTTTATGAATAGATTTTTATATTGATTGTGTAATTAACGCATAGTTATCAGTTTCACCATGTTATTAGCCATCTTCCTCACACGACTACAATTTATTGACCTCTCCATTCAAAAGTTCTCTGGAAGAGATCACTTCTAGTGATAAGACCGCCAATTGTAAATTTGTTATTTAATTCTGCGTATTTGTAAATGTTTCTCCATTCATGATGTTCAATAAAGAGTTTTCTATTCTATTCTATATTGATAAAAACACATTGTACCACGAGCTCAGTGGTATTGACCTAAATACATATCGCTAGCCGGACCGGTTTGTTCAGTATGTTTAATGATAAAAACTATAGTTCGCGTCCATTGTGTCATTCACAAAAATGCTGATTGTAACATGAGATTCATGAGGTACGATGGTATATTTAAATATCGTCACTGCTTAATATAGGACATCGCTTTTTTGCAAAAGATTACGATGAATACTTCCGTAAGGCGTCGGCTTTGAATATATAAATATTACGCTATTAAGATTCAAGTAAGCTGTGTAGAGTCAGCTTAGAATAGCACTACCCCATTTCTTCCGGTGGGTGTACGTAAGAGGCGACTAACGGTATTGGGGCTTTTTATTGGATTTTTGGGCGATTTGGTTGGAGACCCATCACCAACAACCTTTATTTTACCATCTTTTCCCCACTCAACTTTCCAAACGTGGCTGAGGAATTTCTAATTCCTTAGCTCTGGCTACATCTAGGGATTTATAGCCGTGAGTATATGTATGTATGTAAGATTCAAAACTCAAAGGCACAAAAGATTCAAACGTTCACGCCGAATATCCCCGAAGGGCAGAGGCACTTCTTCTGAACATCACGTGATATCGTCACCTGGTATTCAAAGTACCCACGTTTTGCATGGACAGTGTACTCACGTGATATGGGGCAGGCCGATCGCAATCGTTTTTGTAGTTGACTAAGTACAACTTAGCCGTGTGGCTTTTCTCGCGATGTTTTCGCTCATCGTTAACTACCATGATAAATTAACCACACAAATGTATTTAGAATCTATATCTGGGAAGTTTGTTTACAAGGGATGGGAAATGTGATTGAAAGAAGAGTGAAAAAGGGTAATGCGGTAAATGGAGCAATGAATAGCCTATTGATCAGTCAATCGGTGTCTGAAAAGGCCCGAATGGCTGTGCATGATGCTGTTCTTGTTCCTACACTTAGGTATGGAAGCGAATGTTGGGTGTGGCAGAAGAAGCATGAGAGCAGAGTGAATGCAGTAGAGATGAGGTCCCTCAGAAAAATTTGTAGTGTTAGATTGTGTGACCGAGTGAGAAATAGTGTTATTCGTGAAAAGTGTGGTGTGAAAGATGATATTGTAAGAAAGATAGAAAAAGGAATGTTGAGATGGTTTGGGCACATAGAGAGGATGGATGATAGAAAATTGGTAAAAGGGATCTATAGAGCTAGTGTGGATGGTAATGTTAGTAGAGGACGACCACGGAGAACACACTTGGACCAAATTGAGAGTGTGCTCAAAAAGGCTGGCGTCCGAAGTATGAAGAATAAAAGAGCATGTATGAAAAGATTGATGGATGTAAACGAAGCTAGAGAGGTTTGTCAGGATCGTACGAAGTGGCGATCGATAGTCTCTGCCTACCCCAATGGGAATTAATGGCGTGAGTATATGTATGTATTAAGAAAGACAAATTGGTGTAGGCCCGACCTGGGATTAGAACACTAATCAATAAAAATAAAAAATAATTGTTGGTTGAAAATTATACCCAATGTAGAGTATCTTTAATAATTTTTTTTGAATCAATGAGTGTACACGCGCCTGGGGCCTTGTGATACATGTGTGTTGTCGAACGAAAGCCGGTTAAGAAATTACCATAATACTAACTAGATGACATCACCGGTTTACTTCCTTAGAATTTAAAATTGTAGGGTAATTTAAAGCTGTGTAGTGTCGGCTTAGAATAGCACTACCCTATTCCATCCGGTAGGTGTACGTAAGAGGCGACTAACGGTATTGGGGCTTTTAAGGGATTTTTGGGCGATGCGGTTGGAGACCACCAACACAACCTTTACTTCATCTTTTTTTCCCCACGCACCTTCAAAAAGTTGCTAAGGAATTTCTTATTTTGATTTCTGGGTATCCCTTCTAGGAATGTATAGCCGTGAGTATATGTATGAATGTATGTAAATAAATAGTTAAGAAAAGACCGGTAAAAATAGAATGTCGTCGGAGATGGGTCATCCAATCACTTGAAAACCCTTAATCGCCTCATAGTACGACACCCATGTGAGGAAACTAATTAATGCTATTCAAAACCAACACTGTGAAGAGTCGGCTTAGAATAACACTATTCCACTGCTTCCCGCGGTTGTCGTAAGAGGCGGGTTAGGCTATTTGGCGATCAACTGGAGACCTATTATAAACAACCTTTATTTGATATATAATTGTCCCGCTTAACTTTCAACTGTGTCTGAAAGTGTCGAATTGTAAAGCTCTGGCCAACCTTTATTGTGATTTATAGCCGTGAGTATATGTATGTAAAACATACATACATATCCTCACGCCATTAGTTCCCATTGGGGTAGGCAGAGACTATTGATCGCCACTTCGTACGATCCTGACAAACCTCTCTAGCTTCGTTTACATCCATCAATCTTTTCATGCATGCTCTTTTATTCTTTCTTCTTTTATTTTATGTATGTAAAACCAATAATATATTCAAAACTCAAAGTTTATATAACAAAAATACTATAAATAATACTATACCTTTACTAAAAATACTAGGAAATACAATCACAACACCGCACACTTCACTACTATAGCTATACTAAACGAACTCACTTCACTACGAAACTAAATCTTAACAATTCTCCAAATATTTGACTAACCTAACCATTTAAATGGTCATTCAAACACTCGAATACGAAACCGGCATAGTAATTTCTAACTCGGACGGTTAATTCGTGAGACAAAAACGGCAGATTACGTCATTACAAAATAATACGGCCGGCTTTATAGGATCGAAAACACGAGAGTTCAAGGCTATGACATCATCTATTCTATTTACTGTTAAACGCAAACACACTGAGGCCGCCGGGCTTCCGACGTTCCCCGGCGACACTACCCGGCGGCCTATATCAAAAGATGTATGTCCGTGCAGTGTCGACTTAGAATAACACTACCCCATTTCTACCCGTGGGTCATCGTAAGAGGCGACTATCGGTAAAGGGGCTTTTTAAGTGATTTTTGGGCGATATGGTTGGAGATCTGTCACCAAAAACCATTATTAATACCATCTTTTCCCCAATCAACTTCCAAAAGTGGCTGAGGAATTTTTTATTCCAAAGCTCTGGCTACGCCGTTAAGGGATTTATAGCCGTGAGTTTATGTATGTATGAAATGCATACCGCTGACAAAAAGATAACATAACATAAACGTTCACGCCGAATATCCCCGAAGGGGTTGGCAGAGGTACTAATACTTCTGAACATCACGTGACTTTGTCACCTGGCGTTCAGAGTACCCACGCTTTGCATGGACAATGTACTCACGTGATAGGGGGCAGGCCTATCGCCGTTTTGTAAGAATACACTGTCACATGACTAAGTACAACTCAGCTATGTGGGTTTCCTCACGATGTTTTCCCTCACCGTTAACAACCATGATAAATTAACCACACATATGTCTTTAGAAAAGACAAATTGGTGTAGGCCCGACCCAGGATTTGAACACTAGTCGTTTGCACGATAACCGAGTGTTGTACCCACTGGGCTATCACGGTTACTGACAAAAAGATTGCGACATAAGTCAGCGACCCCCGGGGCTCAGTGTGAAACATTAACGTTCACGCCGAATATCCTCGAAGGGGTTGGCAGAGGTACTAATACTTCTGAAACTTTGTCACCTGGTGTTCAGAGTACTCACGTTTTGCATGGACAGTGTACTCACGTGATGGGGGCAGGCCTATCGCCGTTTTGTAAGAATACACTGTCACATGACTAAGTACAACTCAGCCACGTGGGTTTCCTTACGATGTTTTCCCTCACCGTTAACAACCATGATAAATTAACCACACATATGTCTATATAAAAGACAAATTGGTGTAGTCCCGACCCGAGATTCGAACACTTGTCGATTGCACGTTAACCGGTGTTCTACCCATTGAGCTATCACGTCGGTATTTTCTCTTATTATTAATAGCACGTTGGATAGAGCACCGCTTCTGATGCTAAGACGTGGGTTTATAAATACATTATATACTCACGGCTATAAATCCCTTTACGGGGTAGCCAGAGCTTTGGAATGAGAAATTCCTCAGCCACTTTTGCTAGTTGATTGGGGAAAAGATAGTAATAATAAATGTTTTTGGTGACGGGTCCTCAACCACATCGCCCGAAAATCACTTAAAAAGCCCCTATACCCTTAGTCGCCTCTTACGATCACCCATGGGTAGAAATGGGGTACTGTTATTCTAAGCAGACACTACTCGGGATACATGGTATACTAAGTCAACGATAAACTTGATATTATATTAAACACATATAAATTACATCCAAGACTAAGAAACAATCATTTATGTTCATCACATAAATTTTTGTCTCAGCGGGGATCGAACCCGCGACCTCCGGTCCGAGAAGCTAGTCACCTATCCACTCGGCCGCGGTCGTCGTCAAGTATATAGATAGATGAAACATTCTTCATTTTACTAAACAAATGCAACATATTTAAACAAATAAATTAAGTCGTAAGTTTGCTGTGCAGTGTCGTGTCGGCTTAGAATAGCACTACCCCCTTCCCGTGAGTGTGCGTAAGAGGCGACTAAAGGTATTGGGGCATGGGGGCAGAATGTCACTACCCATTTGTACCCACGGATGTCGTAAGAGGAGACTAAGTGGTTTTTGGGCGATGCGGTTGGAGACCCATCACCAACGATACTTTAATTCGACCATCTTGTCCCCTATCAATTCCAAACGTGGCTAGTAATTTCTAGCTCTGAAGCTCTGGCTACCTCTTTTTGGGATTTAAGGCGTTGATTATATGCATGAATGTATGTATGTATGAAAGATAAATATTATATAGTCTACCTCTAGGCTAGGTACCTCTGCCAACCCCTTCGGAGATAAACGGCGTTAACGTTAATATTGTATGTATAGATATAAGACAAGCCATTTATTTCCGTTGGGGTGGACAGAGGCTATAAATTAAAGCAAAAGCATTTTCTATCTTGTCGAAATTATTTATAATGACTCCTCTACAGGATATAACAGTATATTTCGACACGATTACTAGAAATAATTGTGACAAGAGAAATTACAGGAGATTATAGATTATATGCATATTATATGAAACTTCTTTAATTGTCATTTCATCTAGTTCATGTTTGTGTTTATAATCCTTATTAAACGAGAGAGGGTGGATTTTGTGAACCAGACTGTGTCGCGATGCTAAGAGCTAGAAAATTGGTTCAGGTATCAAATTGAAGGTCTCCATCTGAAGTTTTACGGAAAACTCATACATTTTCCATAACTGGATTAGTTAAATTGTTAGCGATTTATAAACGCGAACGTAGTCGCGGGCAAAAAGCTAGAGTATTTTGTTGCTGAGGTTGTCTCAAAATAACTATTCAATACGGACGACGTCGCGGCCAAAGCTAGTTGAATTATAAAATTATTACAATTTAAATCATATGTTTGGAAAACCTTGGATAGCGCTGTGGATAGGATAGCGCTAACAAAATAGAAAACAAATGGTAATTCGTTTGACAGTTACAGTTGACAGTAGACTTTGACAGTTTTGACACTGACAGGTCATTTTGTAAACACAGGGGTGCGGACAATGAACTTAGTCGAATTTATAAGCTCGAAGTATTAACTTAGAAAAACTGCAAACGATGTATTAAAGTTATGGCAAATAGACTATTTAGTGCAATGTATTACGAGTGAACAGTTTTACTAATATTATGATTACAAATTTGTATGTAATAATGGTGTTGATAGTATGAAAAAACTGTATTGAAATAGTGCAGTGATAGTTTTTACATCTGTACGGTTAGTATTAACACAAAGTTTATTTATAGTCTCTATAGTTCACGTAGGTATAAAACCGATAAACTTTTCTCTCACAGTAAATAAACTGCTTTTTTCTTGGCACCGGCATTTCATTATTCTTAGGAATGAGCTGATTGTCTATACCTACTGTATTAAAGCTATAATAAAGTATGGATTTTGACGTATTTTTTAGTTTCACATCACTCCAAAAACCATCTATTAAACTATCGAGGCATGATGGCTTCGCGATGCCAAAAAATTGGAGCTGGGCTAGAAATTCAATCAGTTTCATTTAATAAATTTTCAAGATGTAGTGATTAATAATAAGTTAACTTAAGTTTAAAACTTTAACACTGATGACACAACGAACGGAGTCAATCAAGCTCAGCGAGTTTAACTAACCATGCTGCCATGGTTCATCTTGGGAAGCAGACTCTATGGATCTATTGAATTCGGCAAACCTGGATCAATCAATATGTGCTGAGGGCTTGAGTGATTTGCTTTTGATTTAATCTTTAATTCTTCTTAAACTAATTAATTAGCCATGTAGTGTCGGCTTAGAATAGCACTACCCCATTTCTTAAGATGGGCTTACGTAAGAGGCGACTAACGGTATTGTGGCTTTTTAAGGGATTTTTGGGCGATGCGATTGCAGACCCATCACCAAAAACCTTTATTTTACCATCTTTTCCCCACTCAGCTTTCCAAAAGTGGCTGAGGTATTTCCAATTACTTAGCTCTGGCTACCCCTTCTAGGGATTTATAGCCGTGAGTATATGAATGTATGTATGTCTTCTTAATCTACTTTTTAAACAATAGTAACAGCTACAAATCCTAAAAGGGGTAGCCAGAGCTCCAGAATTAGAAATTACTCAGTCACATGGTTTGTGGAAGTGGTGGTATAATAAAGAGTGTACCACCACTTTTGGAAAGTTTGTATTTATGGTGATGGGTTAAAATTCCCATAGGTGTAGCCACCGCATAAGATTGCTGGGCATATATATGTAGAAGTGATGTTCTGGGATCACCGCAGTAACAACATTTGATTGGAGAGTAGATCTTAAGTATCTCAGCAGGACAAGCACGAGCGGTGTTTAAACTAGTTATCGCGTGGGATAAAGCAGCCATCTCCTACGCACTTACTTAGTATCGTATACTGCCATCTCATTCTAACCGTTATCGAGTTGATAAAGTAGCGCTTGTGCTTGCTCTTCTGAAAGCTCTAACATACATATACTCATGGCTATAAATAGGTAGTCAGAGCTTTAGAGCTAGAAACTCTGCAGCCACATTTGGGAGTTGAGAGGGGACAAGATGGGTCCTTGGTCTCCAACCGCATCACCCAAAAACCACTTAAAAAGCTCCATACCCTTAGTCACCTCTTACAATACATGTGGATATACTGGGTTACTGGCATTCTAAGCTTCACTTCACATTGAAACTATGGGCCAGCGCTGACTGCCGGCATGGCATGGCAAAGGATTTCGGTACAGATATAGCATTTTTAATCTTATTACCATGAGTATAGAATTCATTTTACTTCATTTTGACACAACGATGCCGACGTTCTGTCCTACCGCGGCCTCCCTCGGCATCGTTGTGTCAAAATGAATTCTATACGCATGGTAATAAGATTGAAAATGCTATATCTGTACCGAAATCCTTTGCCATGCCATGCCGGCAGTCAGCGCCGGCCCTAAGTATGCTCCAAGTAAGTAATATGTGTAAAACTTGAATGGCCATAGACTAATAATGTTTGCCAACAGACACTTTGCTTACTTCGGGTACAATAGCTTAGTCCCCCTTTTTAAGGTAGACTCAAGTCCTCACCTGAGTAATCAAAATCAATGTAGTTTACCTTTTACATAGTCTTATCTTTATGTTTAAGACAGAGTTGGCACATTGCATCATAAGCAGTTTTAGACTATATTTTATGTATTTATTTATTCATTTGGCACACATACAGTACAATTACATAACAAATATATTTTACAACATTTAATCAAATCACTTCAGTAAATGTACCTTAATAGTGGGCACAGCATGATAGAAAATATTTTTATACATATGTACAAATTATAAAGAACAAATTGATAAAATTAAATTAAATTTAAAAAACACAATAAAAAACAAATTAAGACATAAAAAATACTAATTAACATTAGAGATTAAAGTTTAAGCATAGAAAATAAAATAAATATAATTAAAATTTCACGAACATAACCTGTTCCTAATTTCATTACGAAAAACCAACAGTGAGTCTTCATAGACGTCAGGAGTGCTTTCCTCGTTGTCAGTAATATTACACAAAGAGTTATGTATGAATTTATTGCCTTTTCTCAACTCAACTTCCAAAAGTGGCTAAGGAATTTATAATTCCTTGGCTCTGGCTACCCCTTCTAGGGAATTCTAGCCGTGAGTATATATGTATGTAAGTTATTATACTCACATGGCTGTAAGTTTCCATTAGTTATATAAAGTTTAATAAAGGTTGTGTGTTTATGTAAGCTGAGTGTGTCAGTTTAAAATGTCACCACGCCTTTCTACCCATGGGTGTCGTAAGAGGCGATTAAGGGTATAGTGTGGTCCCCTATCAACTTCCAAATGTGGCTGAGGAGTTTCTAGCTCTGAAGCTCTGGCTACCCCTTTTGGGATTTTTGGCCGTGAGTATATGTATGTAAGGTGTCAAATATAAAGTATTCAGATTAATTTTTCTTTTTAGATGAAGCAAAATCCAGCCCGTCACAGCCTAGCTCTCAGCAGTGATACAAGCTATTGTAAGTATTATTTTTCATAGTGCGACATGGATGGAGTTTTTAGATCTAAGAAATAATATCTCTTAGTATTTTCTAAGACTTGCACATTGCACATTACACTTTGCACATTACACATTACACATTGCACATTAAACATTGCACATTACATATTGCACATACAGTACACATTTCACATTACACATTGTAAATTTCACATTGCACATTGTAAATTACACATTACACATTGCACATTAAACATTGCACATTACATATTGCACATACAGTACACATTTCACATTACACATTGTAAATTTCACATTGCACATTGTAAATTACACATTGCACATTACACATTGCACATTACACTTTGCACATTACAATTGAAACAACTATTGCTTTTCGGAGTCTTCCAGTTAACATGATAACTGAAAAGTTTGCGAAATGTCGGGCTTTAAAAACCATGTAATAACACGCGATTAAATACCCATAAAACTGTAGTTGTTTTAATTGTAATTTCTCTTAGTTCTTAGTTTAGATTTTTATTCATAAATATTATTGAAATAAATATACAGATATATTATTTTCTAAGATTTTCACGATTGCACATTATAATTAAAACAACTATTGATTTTTGGATATTTTAATCGCGTGTTATTACATTGTTTTTAAAGCCCGACGTTTCGAAAACTTTTCAGTTATCATGGTCACGGGAAGACTGAGGTGTTATTTGTCATTATACAGTACTATAAAATTATTAATACTAACTACCTTCACAAAATTTTAAGTTACATTTGCGTTAAGTTACATTAAAAGTTTTCGAAACGTCGGGCTTTAAAAATAATGTAATAAATAACACGCGATTAAAATATCCGAAAATCAATAGTTGTTTCAATACATACATATTATACAAATATCAAGTTAGCCCCAAACTTAGTCAAACTTGTATTATAGGATACTAACTCAGCGATATATTGAATACTATATAATACATATATAAATAATACCCAAGAATAAGAAACACTCCGTGCCGTGTAGTGTCGGCTTAGAATAACACTACCCCATTTCTACCCGTGGGTGATCGTAAGAGGCGACTAAGGGCATAGGGGCTTCTTAAGTGATTTTTGGGCGATGTGTTTTGTGGAGACCCGTCACCAAAAATATTTATTTATTATTACCATCTTTTTCCCAATCAACTTCCAAAAGTGGCTGAGGAATTTCTCATTCCAAAGCTCTGCCTACCCCGTAAGGGATTTATAGCAGGTAGTATATGTATGTATGTATGTAAGAAACCCTCATTTATGCTCATCACATCAATGATGCTCTCAGCAGGCATCAAACCCGTGAGAAAAGCTAGTCACCTATCCACTCGGCCACGGACATCGTTTCCAAACCTGTGTTATCCACCAACTTAAAGTTAATATTTGTCGGCAGGCGATGGCGATACAGGTGATGATTGGCAAACGAAATCATCATCATCATCCCTTTCACTACAACATGAAGAGGTGAGTACTGACTCTGTACCTATTGACATCTTATACATACATACATATATTCACGGCTATAAATCCCTGAAAGGGGTTGCCAGAGATTGTGAATTAAATATTTGGTGATGGGTCTCCAACCGCATCGCTAAATACCCTTACTCATACATATACTCACGCCATTAGTTCCCATTGGGGTAGGCAGAGACTATCGATCGCCACCTTGTTTAATAATCACATCGCTCGATAGTCACTTAAAAAGCCCCGACACTCTTACGCCCGATTTCTGAATTGAGTATTCAAGCTGAGAACGACTTAAGTATCGTTTTGTCTCATTCAGTTGTTAAGATTTCAATGCGACAGAACGATACTTAAGTTGTTATCAGCTAGAATACTCAATTCAGAAATCGGTCGTTAGTTGTATCTGACGATCACCCATAGGAAGAAAAGGGTTAGTTTTATTCTTAGCCGCTACAAAATAGTACTGCGTATCGTAAAAACATTTAGGTACCCAAAACCAATTTTTACATTTTTTTCCTTACTCAACTTCCAAAAGCGGGTGAAATATACATATAGTATTTTCTAAGACTTTCACGATTGCACATTATAATTAAAACAACTATTGAATTTCTGAAAAGGCTTAGAATAGCACTACCCCATTTTTTCCGCTGGTGTACGAAAGACGAGACTAACGGTATTGGGGCTTTAAAGAAATTTCCGGGCGATGCGGTTAGAGACGCATCACCAACAACCTTTATTTCACCATCTTTTCCCCACTCAACTTCCAAAAGTGGCTGAGGTATTTGTCATTCCCTAGCTCTGGCTATCCTATCCTATCAAGGGATTTATAGCCGTGAGTATATGTATATATGTATGATTCTCAGTCACTGCTCACCCTTTATCATATTATCGTGATTATGTAAGTATAGTGACAACTCAGTGACTTTCTCACTAAAAATGATCTCCTTAATCCTTTTCAATCTGGTTTCCGTCCTTCTCACAGTACTGTCACGGCTCTTGTCAAAATTACTGACGACATTCGTTTGGGGATGGATAAGGGTCTGCTGACTATCCTGGCATTGCTAGATTTCAGTAGTGCCTTCAACACAGTTGACTTCGAAATATTATTAGCTTTACTTCGTTCTCTTAACATATCTCCAACGGTGATTGACTGGTTTCGTAGTTATCTACTAGGACGACGGCAGCGTATTCGCATCGAGGAGTCTTACTCTCCCTGGTGCGAGTTAACTGCCGGTGTTCCACATGGTGGTGTGTTGTCTCCTCTTTTATTTGCTATATTTATTAATAGTATTTCTCTTCAACTAACTTCTTCCTACCACCTTTATGCAGATGATCTTCAGATTTACACACAGGCTAATTTTGACCAATTAAATATGTCCATAAACTTGATTAATGTTGATTTGGAGCGGATTTTGAAATGGAGTGAAGCATATGGACTAAAAGTGAATCCAAATAAGACACAGATAATTATAGTCGGTAGTTCTCGAATTATTTCTAGGATCGACTATAAGTCACTACCGCCTATATTATTTGACGGAACATCAATTCCTATTAGCCCTACAGTTAAAAACCTAGGGATAATGATAGACAGCACCTTATCTTGGGTGCCACAATTAGAAATGGTTAGCCGAAAGATGTTCGCTTCAGCGGGATCCCTCAGAAGGTTGCGTAATTTTCTTCCTACTGCTACTAAAACTGCGTTAGCTCAATCACTTCTCTTGCCCCTTCTTGACTATGCTGATACTTGCTACCTTGATATAACTGAAGAGCAACTTAATAAACTTGAGCGCCTCCAAAACTTTTGCATTAGGTTTATTTTTGGATTGAGGAAATATGATCATGTATCTGTACATCGCACTCAACTGAAATGGCTTCCTATTCGTCTCCGCCGGAATGCACATACACTTTCTCTCCTTCACTCTATTTTATTCAATCCTGCCACCCCTTTCTATCTAAAAGAACGTTTTCAATTTCTCTCCTCTTCCCACGATCTTAATCTACGTTCTGAACATAATCTTCTATTAAGCATTCCCTCCCATTCAACCAATTACTATGGCTCCTCCTTCACTGTGCAGGCTGTTCAATTGTGGAACGCACTTCCGGTAGAGATTCGTCAGGCTAAATCCCAATCTATTTTTAAGGATATGGTAAAAAAGCACTACCTCACTGAAACGCTATAATACTGTTGCAAATTAAATTATATATATTAAGTATATAAATAAAAATATGTATCATAATATTTGTATGTAGTTTTAATTTATTGTATCATAGTATTTATATGTTTGTTAATAGTTTATTATTTTATAACTAGATTTAAGTATGACTGGATTGTTGTATTGTTTAAGCAGATTAACGCATAGTCATCAGTTTCACCATGTTGTTGTACATCTATCTCACATGACTCTAATTTATTGAGCTCTCCATTCAAAGGTTGTCTGGAAGAGATCGCTTTTAGTGATAAGACCGCCAATTGTACTTTTGTTAATTCATTCTGTGTATTTGTAATTGTTTTTCCATATTTGATGTACAATAAAGAGTTTTCTATTCTATTCTATTCTATTCTATAGTCCATATTATTCTTGTGAAGGATTTCATACATACATATACTCACGGCTATAAATCCCTTAACGGGGTAGCCAGAGCTTTGGAATGAGAAATTCCTCAGCCACTTTTGGAAGTTGATTGGGGAAAAGAAGGTAATATAAATATTTTTGGTGACGGGTCTCCAACCACATCGCCCAAAAATCTATAACCTTAGTCGCCTCTTACGATCACCCACGGGAAGGAATGGGGTAGTGTTATTCTAAGCCGACACTACACAGCAAAGAAGGATTGTATTGACTAAATAGGTTTTGAAACCATTAGAGTGATTTCGGAACCTATTTTACAAATAAATCAAACACACAAACAATCCTGTCCTATTTTATTTAAGTATAAAAAACAACATCAATTCGTTAATTAAAATAATCATTTATTGCAAAGTTAAAATATAAATCTTTGTTTTTTGAACGTCAATATTTATTACCCTAACCTTAATAATATAATTATTAAATTTTTACCTAAATCATTTAGTTCTGTTAGTATTATGTCATTATTCTATATGTGAAGATTTGTAAATGACATTGTGTATTCTTAATTAGTATTATATTATTTATTATTATAATCTTCCAAATAAAATAAAATTGAAACTTAATATTAAGTTAAAAAATATACTTCTAATAAATAAAGAATAAATAAAGGAAAGAAAAATTTCGACACAGGCGGGAATCGAACCCGCGACCTCGGGTATACGCCCCCGTCTCGCTCTGCCAATTGAGCTACCGTGTCAATGGCTACCAGCGCGAAATTCTTCTATCCTTTGTTTCTTTTACACTTTTAAGTAGTGTTTGCGTTCCCTACCTCCGAATTTTATACAAATTCGGAAAGCCAGTTGTCTACCTTTTCAGATAGAATGCAAATGTTGAGAACGCCTAACTATCACATAATTTGAATGTTTTTGTTCATGAAAACCTCATGTGGGGATTATTACTAATAAATAAAGAAAAGAAAAATTCTTTCAAATAATGAATAAATAAAGAATTTTTTTTTTCCTTTCTTTTTATTAATAATCCCCACATGAGGTTTTCATGAACAAAAACATTCAAAATATACTTCTATTTCGTCGTTAATTTAACTCATACATATTTTATAATATCGAACGGATTGCAGTATTTCCAACCGCGAAATCTATTAGGATATTTCAACTCGCAACGTTGGCAGCCCCGCTCTCAGCGCTCAGTCAGTAGAAAGCGCGCCGCCGTCACTCCATGACCTATAAATAAACATAACCTGTAAAAAACATGTTAATACAACTATTATACGACTAATTTTAAGCTTAAAGTGTATTATTGGTGTATTAGTGGTATAGTTATCGTGTAAAAGTGGTATAGTAGTTTTGTGTTGGTGTTTCAGTGAGAATTGTGTCAATGCAGTTGTGACGTCAGTGCGTGTTTGAAAACATATGTTTGCGACTCGAAGGGTAGGCAGGGGATAGGTTTGTTAGGTTTAGTTTGGTATTTGTAATTTTTTTTGTATATTTTAGAGATTTTATTGACGTTTTAGTTTCGTCAAACAAAATAGTTGTTGCTTTTTCTTGAAAAATATTAACTAAAATAACAAAAACAAATTATTTTGATAGCTTTATAATATTAGCTTTCCTCAACTTTAAGAAAATATATTTCTGAATGATTTAGTATCATTTATTATCTCTGTGCTATGAGAAAGTGAAAGCGAAACACGTTATGAGTAATAAATAAATAAGGTGTAGAAGAAATATAATATCATCATCAAGACCTTCATATAATATCAAATTAAAATTACATACATACATATTCTCACGGCTATAAAGCCAGGGGTAGACAGAGTTAAAGAATAAGAAATTCCTTATCCACTTTTTGGAAGTTAAGTAGGGAAAAGATGGTGAAATAAAGGTAGTCGGTGATGAGACGCCAACGTCCCAAACCCATAGTAACCTCTTCCTTACACCCACGGGATGAAACGGGGTAGTGCTATTCTAAGCCGACACTACACATCAAAAAAATATTGTTTAGCCTATATTAATTGTCTGCCTAATAAGATGACATTTAACAAAAAAATCAGAGAAAGTTTTGGCGAAATCGGTTAAAACTTATTTGCAAGAACCGGTACATTATAATTAAAACAACCTTTATAGTTTCTTACATAGGATAATTGGCAGGCTTTTTACTTAGCCGTGTACTGCCGGCTGAGAATGTCACTACACTACCCCTTTCTACCCGCGGATGTTGTAAGAGGCGACTAACGCCCGATTTCTGAATTGAGAATTCCAGCTGAGAACAACTTAAGTATCGTTCTGTCGCATTAAAATCTTAACAACTGAATGAGACAAAACGATACTTAAGTCGTTCTCAGCTTGAATACTCAATTCAGAAATCGGGCGGATATGATCTGAAAATCTGAAAAGAAGAGCTGAAAATCGGAGCTATCTGCTTGTAGTGGATAGACCGAGCTCTGTACCATTTCGTCTTTTATTTTGCTGTTATATGCTATTGTTCGCTTTGTTAATACTTCTTTCTTATTGTTTGTTGTCATGTCACCATTTTTTTTGTATGAGTTAAAGACAAATATAATCTTTTATTATTATTATTATATGAGGCTTTTTTAAGTGGTTTCTTGGCAATGGTGGTACCATCTTCTCCCCTATCAACTTCCAAATGTGGCTGACAAGTTTCGAGCTAAAGCTCTGGCTACCCTTTTTGAGATTTATGGCCGTGATTATATGCATGTATGTTGTTGCCTTCGGGGTGGACAGAGGCTATCGATCCCCACAGTTTGTACGCTCCTGACATACTGTATGCGCATCTTTTGCAATAATTAATCTTTTCATAAACAATCATACTTGCTTGCAGAATTTTAAATTTATAATGTTACGCTAATAGTTTCCATTGGGGTAGGCAGGGACATTTCGAGAATTATTATAAAAACTCACTTACGCTCATTAAGTGATACAGGCAGGAGTTAAATCAGAGACATTCAGATCTCACTTACACCTTCGCGTAATAGTAGTTGTGAAGTTATATTTGGGATACATTAATTAGGGTTAGCAACCGTGATAGCCCAGTGGGTAGAACACTCGGTTATCGTGTAAACGACTAGTGTTCAAATCCTGGGTTAGGCCTACACCAATTTGTCTTTTCTAAAGACATATGTGTGGTTAATTTATCACGGTTGTTAACGGTGAGGGAAAACATCGCGAGGAAACCCACATGGCTGAGTTGTACTTAGTCATGTGACAGTGTATTCGTACAAAACGGCGGTAGGCCTGCCCCCTATCACGTGAGTACACTGTCCGTGCAAAACGTGGGTACTCTGAACACCAGGTGACAAAGTCACGTGATGTTCAGAAGCATTAGTACCTCTGCCAACCCCTTCGGGGGTATTCGGCGTAAACGTTAATGTTCATGTTCTGTTTATGATATTCTTAGCCGACACAACACACGACAGTATCAATAGAAAATACTCCCTAAAATAAATCTTGCGCTTACAAACAGCTTACACATAATAAATTAAGTTCAATTTACATTTTACGAATAAAGTTTCACGATAAAATAGATTTAACGACCTCGAAAATAGAACCATATCGTCATCCAACTATTCACATCTATGTCGACAATGCTAAAACAGATTCAACCTGATATAAATTGCCTTGTAAATTAATTATTGAAGTCTGCACTGTCGAAATGTGTCCAACTAAAGTATGAAAAACTCAAATTGCAACATAGTAGATGGCTTTCAAAATGTTACATACATACATATACTCATAGCTATAAATCCCATGAAGGGGTAGCCAGAGCTAGGGAATTAGAAATTCCTCAGCCACTTTTGGAAGTTGCGTGGAGAAAAGATGGTGAAATAAAGGTTTTTGGTGATGGTTCTCCAACCGCATCGCCCAAAAAACCCTTAAAAGCCCCAATACCGTTAGTCGCCTCTTACGTACACCCACCGGAAGAAATTGGGGTAGTGCTATTCTTAACCGAAACTACACAGCTAAACCATAACCATAAATAAATAAAAATATCCATAAATTAAAATAGACCGATCTTTACGCTCACAAGTTTTAGGTACCAGGAACGCATAAAATCTATGTATGTATGTCAAATTGCGTCATGTCAACTAGCAATACCTATTTTTTATTTTTATGTAATGTATCTAAGGCTGAAATACAATCATTAATATTTCTATTAATGATGCTTTCAGCGGTATTCAAACCTGCGACCAACGGACCCAAAAGTTAATTTTTTTACACACATATCACATTGAAGGAATAGTGTTATTTTGATGTGTCGGTTTAGAATAGCACTACCCCATTTCTACCCGTGGGTGATCGTAAGAGGCGACTAAGGGCATAGGAGCTTTTTAAGTGATTTCTGGGCGATGTGGTTGGAGACCCATCACCAAAAACGTTTATTATTATCATCTTTTCCCCAATCTACTTCCAAAAGTGGCTAAGGAATTAATCATTCCAAAGCTCTGGCTACCCCGTTAAAGGATTAATAGGCGTGAGTATATGTATGTATGTATGTTATTTTACCCGACAGCATCCCAATGCAGACCAATCTTTACGCTCACAAGTTTTAGGTACCAGGAACGCATAAAATCTGTGTATGTATGTCAGATTGCGTCATGTCAACTAGCATTACGCATATTTTATTGTAAGTAAATAATGTGAGAACCAATGCTACCAACGCCTACGTACGTAATGTTTGATAGATTGACGACGACATGGGTCCAGTTACAAAACATAATGATAATGGTATCTTTCAAATATCTAATACCGTGTAGTGCCGGCTAAGAATTACACTACTCCATTTCTACCCTACATACTATAAAGTGCTATACTATGCTGTGTAGTGTCGGCTTAGAATAGAACTACCCCATTTCTGCCGGTGGGTGTACGTAAGATGCGACTAACGGTATTGGGGCTTTTAAGAGATTTTTGGGCGATGCGGTTGGAGACCCATCACCAACAACCTTTATTTTACCATCTCTACCCCACTCAACTTTCCAAAAGTGGCTGAGGAGTTTCTAATTCCTTAGCTCTGGCTACCCCTTCTAGGGATTTACAGCCGTGAGTATATGTATGTATGTATGTATCTTATCAACTTCCAAATGCAGCTGAGGAGTTCCCAGCTTTGAAGCTCTGTCTATCCTCTTTTGTGGGGTTTGTGACCGTATGTATGTATGTATGTATTTCAAATAACTAAGGTATTCTTCTTCATTTACTTCAGTTTAAAAATATAGCGTTATGATATAACGTGTAGCACTTATGAATAGCTACACTTTCTGATTGTTAAAGTATTTTCACGGTTGGTTAAAAAATAAACAACCGTACATTACCTCTTTCAATATTAGTAAAGATTAGCTGTTTAGTGTCGGCTAAGAATTACACTACTCCATTTCTACCCTACATACTATAAAGCTGTGTAATGTCGGCTTAGAATAGCACTACCCCATTTCTTCCGGTGGGTGTACGTAAGAGGCGACTAACGGTATTGGGGCTTTTTAGGGGATTTTTGGGCGATGCGGTTGGAGACCCATCACCAACAACCTTTATTCTACCATCTTTTCCCTACTCAACTTCCAAAAGTGGCTGAGAAATTTATAATTCCTTAGCTCTGGTTACCCCTTCTGGGGAAATATAGCCGTGAGAATATGTATGTATTTATACTTTAAAGGTCCTACTGAGATTTGATGATTTTGGACCCCATTTAAAATGCTGTTTAGCTTCGGTTTGGAATAGAATTAACTCGTTTATTTTCGCGGTTGTAAGAGGTGACGTTGGGAATAGAGCCTTATTAAGTGATTCACCATCATCACCAACAACCTTTATTTCACAATCTTTTCCTCACTTAACTTTCAAAATGCCGTGCAGTGTCGGCTTAGAACAACACTACCCCATTTCTACCTGTGGGTGATCGTAAGAGGCGACTAAGGGTATAGGGGCTTTTTAAGTAATTTTTGGGCGATGTGGTTGGAGACCCGTCACCAAAAACATTTATTATTACCATCTTTTCCCCAATCAACTTCCAAAAGTGGCTGAAGAATTTCTCATTCCAAAGCTCTGGCTACCCCGTTAAGGGATTTATTGCCGTGAGTATATGAATGAATGAATGAACTTTCAAAAGTGGCTAAGGAATTTCTAACCCTGGATCTCTGGCATAAGGGTATTATTTGGGAATAACAGCCAGCGCTTTTGGTGATAAGACCGCCAATTGTACTTCATATTGAAACTCTATTGTATATTAATAAATAAAGAATTAATAAAGGAAAGAAAAATTTCGACACAGGCGGGATTCGAACCCGCGACCTCGGGTATACGCCCCGACGCTCTCTGCCAATTGAGCTACCGTGTCAATGGCTGCCAGCGCGAAATTCTTCTATCCTTTATTTCTTTTTACACGTTTAAGTAGTGTTTTCATGAACAAAAAGATTTAAATTATATTATTTATTGTCGCTGTATAGTATCGGCTTCAAATAGCACTACCCCATTTCTTTCCCGTGGGTATTCGTACGAGGCGACTCAAGGTATTAAGCTTTTTAAGTGATTTTGAGCGATGCGGTTTGTGACCCAACACTAATAACCTTTGTTTTACCATATTTTCCCCACTCAACTTCCAAAAGTGGTTGAGGAATTTCTTATTCAGAATCTATGGTTACCCCTTCTAGGGATTTATAGCCGTGATAATATGTATGTATGTATTTATTGTAAGTATTTTTTATGTTTTTGCGCAATTAAGAGTTATATACTATTCTACATAACGTAACATAAACGTTCACGCCGAATATCCCCGAAGGGGTTGGCAGAGGTACTAATACTCCTGAACATCACGTGACTTTGTCACCTGGTGTTCAGAGTACCCACGTTTTGCATGGACAGTGTACTCACGTGATAGGGGGCAGGCCTATCGCCGTTTTGTACAAATACACTGACACATGACTTGTACTCAGCCATGTGGGTTTCCTCTCGAAGTTTTCCCTCACCGTTAACAACCATGATAAATTAACCACACGTATATACTATTCTATTTTTGTTAAAATTCAATAAATATCCGTAAAGAAGCACAGTTTCCAGTTACATTTATCTATCGCCAAGTAGGTATCGTGGTAGCGCCAGGTCAAGGTCAGGGGGCGGAGGGAGTTAGCCGTGGGGAGGGGTGGGAGCACAGCCGTGGGGTGGGTGGTGGGTGGAGCGAGGACAATGAGGTTACTAGGCAGCTGCGAGATTTTCAAAGCCTTATTACGTGAACTTTTGAAGTGCATTGCGTAACTGAGAACTATTTAAAATAGCTTTTTTTTTAATATATACATACATACATACATATACTCACGGTTATAAATCCCTAGATGGGGTAGCCAGGGCTAAGGAATTAGAAATTCCTCAGCCACTATTGGAAAGTTAAGTGGGGAAAAGATGGTAAAATAAAGGTTGTTGGTGATGGGTCTCCTACCTCATCGCCCAAAAATCCCTTAAAAGCCCCAATACCGTTAGTCGCCTCTTACGTACACCCACCGGAAGAAAAGGGGTAGTGCTATTCTAAGCCGACACTACACAGCAGTCTTTTTAATATATGAGTAATATAAAGCTTTCAAGGACCAGAACTTACAGCGTTAGGTTCAATTTAAAAAAACCGTTGATAGTTCCAAACTTTTCGCCTCTGTCGATCCCGTTCGGGATAAAGGTCGTGACTCGTGACTACATCTATGTACATGTACATACATTTACTCACGGCCATAAATCCCAAAAAGGGGTAGCCAGAGCTTCAGAGCTAGAAACTCCTCAGCCACATTTGGAATTGATAAGGGACAAGATGGAAATAAAGTATCGTTGGTGATGGGTTTCATACCACATCGCCCCAAAAACCACTTAAAAAGCCCCATACCCTAATGTATGCATGTATTGTAACCATCTTGACATATTAACTTTGGGTATGATTTTGAAACCTATCTATCAAGATTGTCCTTATTTATTTATTTCTTTATTATAAAAGGATCATCAACAGCAACACATATTATATAGTAAGTTGAAACAGTACAGTAAATAAGGCCAATAACAGATGGTCACAAGTTAAAACAAGATACACACACAGTTAATTCAAAAGAAAAAAAAATAACTAAACTATCTAAAGACAAAATGAATAACAACAGAAAAAGAAAAAAAAAATATGTAAAAATGCTAAACAATTGAGAAAAGAAAAAATTTTTATAGTAATGATAATTGATGATACTTGAATGATAATTTATCATGGTTGTTAACGGAGAAGGAAAACATCGTGAGGAAACCCACATGGCTGAGTTGTACTTAGTCATGTGACAGTGTATTCGTACAAAACGGCGATAGGCCTGCCCCCTATCACGTGAGTACACTGTCTAAGCAAAACGTGGGTACCTTCTCTGGAAACTAGATGGCGCTTGCCATGTGAGTTCAGGAGTATTGGTACCTCTGCCAACCCCTTCGGGAAAAATGACGTGAACGTTTATGTTATGTTATGTTATGTTTGAATGATAATGTCCTTGTTGAAAATAGAACAATGTGATTCCACCTTTATCTTATATTTTAATGTTGGGCAACACTAACAACTGTTATGGCGTACTCTGTCTTGTCTGTGTTACAGAAGAAACATTTTCATTCTAAGTTATTAATTAAAACATTTCGCTATAACATACTGCATTGTTTATTTTCTCATATTAGTCCTAAAATAAAATCAGAAAAAAAACCTTTATTTTTACCATCTTTTCCCCACTCAACTTCCAAAAGTGGCTGAGGAATTTAAAATTCCTTAGCTCTGGCTACCTCTTCTAGGGAAATATAGCCGTGAGTATATGTATGTATGTATTTAGAAAAAAAACCAAGAAATCTTTTTAAAAACATACTCTCACAATTGTTCCCATTGGGGTAGGCAGAGTTTTATACAATCCTGGCAAACCTCTATAGCTTCATTGATTGCATACATACATACATACATATACTCACGCCATTAGTTCCCATTGGGGTAGGCAGAGACTATTGATCGCCACTTCGTACGATCCTGGCAAACCTCTCTAGCTTCATTTACATCCAATTCAATCAATTCAATCTTTTCATACATGCTCTTTTATTCTTCATACTTCGGACGCCAGCCTTTTTGAGCACACTCTCAATTTGGTCCAAGTGTGTTCTCCGTGGTCGTCCTCTACTAACATTACCATCCACACTAGCTCTATAGATCCCTTTTACCAATTTTCTATCATCCATCTTTTTCTATCTCTCTTACAATATCATCTTTCATACCACACTTTTCACGAATAACACTTTCATTGATTGCAGGCACTTCAATTTTAATTATATAACTTAAGACGATGTTAGTAATAAGTCCTTAATAGTGCAGAGATGTAGGCAGTGTCAGTGGGGCAGGGGGCGGGAGACGATAGGGTGGAAAACTGAATTGTTTTATTTTATCAACTATGTACCACTTCTCTTATGTTTCTAAGTCGATAACAAACCAGTGAATAGTTTGCCGTGTAGTGCCGCCTTAGAATGTCACTACCCCTTTCTACCCACGGGTGACGTAGGAGGCGAGGAAGGATATCGGGTTTTTAAAATATTTTTTGGGCGATGCGGTTGGAGTCCCATTATACGATACTTTATTCCCACCATCTTGTCCCCTATCAACTTCCAACTGTGGCTGAGGAGCATCTAGCTGTGAAGCTCTGGCTACCCATTTTTGGTATTTGTGGCCGTGAGTATGTGTATGCATGTATGAATGAAGAGTTTGTTGTGATTTATATCTATAGTCTATATCTATACTAATATTATAAAGAGGAAAGGTTTGATTTTTTGTTTGTTTGTTTGTTTGTTTGAATTGAATAGGCACCAAAACTACTGGACGGATTTGAAAAATTCTTTCACTGTTTTGATGCTACACTATTCCCGAGTGACATAGACTATATCTCATTTTCAAAAAAAATAGGGATCCTTACGTAAACTTCAAAAATGTAACCCAAGGTGTTAAAGAAATACCAAAAAAAATCCTTTTATCGCGTGCGCTGCAAAAACTATTGACAATAGAATAAAATTATGTACTACAATTTTATAGAACACATCATTATCTAAAAAAAATGCCCCGACAACATGTCTCTAACTATTATAGTTATCTCACAACAAGCGTCATTATATAAAATTATTTAAAAATTAAATTAAAATCCTGCTTTATAAAAGGCTCTTTATATGGACCTATCTAATCCTTATAAAAAAACGTATATATTATTTCAGACTACTTCAATACCCTTATATTACTTTTTGAATTATTCGATTTGAACATTCCATTCGAAAGTTATCTCGAATTGAAAAAATAGATAAAACTCCGCTCGATTAGCTATGCATAGTAAGTTGTTGCAGGCGTCACGAAGGGGTACGGGTTATCAAACAGTTAAAGCAAAATTTAATTGTAGCGACTATTAGCACTGGCCCAGCAGCCGGTCAATTAGCTCATATACCGATGATCCCAACTGATCTGCCAATTCCATTTAAACGGCTACAATTTTCGGTTAAAACATCTTTTGCTTTAACAATTAATAAGTCCCAAGGCCAAACCTTCAAATTAGTAGGGATTGACCTGCGAAAGAATTGTTTTACTCACGGTCAACTGTACGTTGGCCTGTCGCGGGTGGGAGCTCCTGAACATCAATTTATTTTGCTGCCCCAAAATACAACAACGTCAAATATTGTTTACAGGGAAGCTCTAACTCTATAAATTGAATGGCTTTTGATGTAATTACTCATTATGAAAAATAAAAAAATATATCTAAATATAAATACAAAAAAATATAACATACATACATACATATACTCACGGCTATAAATCCCTAGGTAGGGTAAAATTAGAAATTCCTCAGCCACTTTTGGAAGTTGTGTGGGGAAAAGATGGTGAAATAAAGGTTGTTGGTGATGGGTCACCAACCGCATCGCCCAAAAATCCCTCAAAAGCCCCAAAACCGTTAGTCGCCTCTTACGTACACCCACCGGAAGAAATGGGGTAGTGCTATTCTAAGCCGACACTACACAGCAAAAAAATATAACATAGCTTAAAACTTAAAAAAAATATATTAAAGGAATTAGAAATTCTTCAGCCACTTTTGGAAGTTGTGTGGGGAAAAGATGGTGAAATAAAGGTTGTTGGTGATGGGTCACCAACCGCATCGCCCAAAAATCCCTCAAAAGCCCCAAAACCGTTAGTCGCCTCTTACGTACACCCACCGGAAGAAATGGGGTAGTGCTATTCTAAGCCGACACTACACAGCAAAAAAATATTACATAGCTTAAAACTTAAAAAAAATATATTAAAACAATAATACATGTAATAAAATAAAAAACAAAATGTTAATGATAATTTATGCCCGAGCGAAGCCGGGACGGGCTGCTAGTTATATTATAAAGACGTAAATGTTGTCTCATTGATTTATTGGTTATATATACATACATACATACATATTCTCACGCCGTTAGTTCCCATTGGGGTAGGCAGAGACTATCGATCGCCACTTTGTACGATCCTGGCAAACCTCTCTGGCTTCGTATACATCCATCAATCTTTTCATACATGCTCTTTTATTCTTCATACTGCGGACACCTGCCTTTTTGAGCACATTTCATATTTGATCCAAATGTGTCCTCCGAGGTCGTCCTCTACTAACATTACCATCCACACTAGCTCTATAGATCCCTTTTACCAATTTTCTATCATCCATCCTCTCTATGTGCCTTACATATTCTCACGCCGTTAGTTCCCATTGGGGTAGGCAGAGACTATCGATCGCCACTTTGTACGATCCTGGCAAACCTCTCTGGCTTCGTATACATCCATCAATCTTTTCATACATGCTCTTTTATTCTTCATACTGCGGACACCTGCCTTTTTGAGCACATTTCATATTTGATCCAAATGTGTCCTCCGAGGTCGTCCTCTACTAACATTACCTTCCACATTGGCTCTATGTATCTCTTTCACCAATTTACTGTCATCCATCCTCTCTATACATACATACATACATTATTGGTTATGTTAGGGCTAATCTTTGGAAATACTGAACCAATCATAGAAACACTATTCAAGAGTGCTAGAAGGTTTATGTAGTCATGTTTTTTTTTTTTTTTATTCAATTCATGTATTTTCATTTACTGTTTAGTGTTGGATTAGAATTGTACTATCCCATATCCTCCCATGGGTGATCGTAAGGGGCAACTAAGGGATTTTTGGGCGATGCGGTTGGAGACCCATCACCAACAACCTTTATTTTACTATGTTTTGCATCTTCCCTTTCGAAAGTGGCAGAAGAGTTTTATAATTCTGAAGCTCTGGCTATAATAAATTGAGTATGTTTATTTTAATGGTATATATATATGTATTTACATTTACAGTTAATACCTAGTTAACATTTAATTTTACTGTCAAATTTGAGCAGGACTAAGGTTCCATATTTTATTGGTGAAAACTATTAGGCTAATGTGTGTAAAAAGTGTATCCTAATTTTAAGTATCACAGCTCTTTGTTTTACTTGTGTAAATAAATAATAGAATTATCCTATTGAATATATTCTTCTTCTTCTTCCAGTGCCTCTCCACTACTGGAGGTTGGCAGTCAGCTCCGAGTATCCCCTTTGGTCTTGGGCTAGGCGAAACAGGTCTTCGACGCCGGCTATGTTGGTCCATTTCCTGATGTTTGAGAGCCACGATGCCCTTCTTCTTCCGACGCTCCGTTTCCCCTCAATCTTTCCCATCATGACCACTTGAAGCAGTTGGTATCGATCGTGGCGGAGCACATGTCCCAAATACGCAACTTTTCTTCTTTTGATGGTGGTCATGAGTTCTCGGGTTTTTCCGGCTCGTCTCAGAACTTCCACGTTTGTGACTCTCTGGATCCAGCTAATCCTCAACATTCGGCGGTAGCACCACATTTCAAAGGCCTCTAGTCTTTTGCGGGTCACTTCCTTTACAGTCCAAGCCTCGCATCCGTAGAAGACTATCGGCCAAATGTAGCACTGAAGCAATCTTATGCGAAGTTTCAGATCCAGCTGCCTGGTACAAAGTACCTTTCGCATTTTATTGAAGGACGCACGGGCTATTTCAATTCGGGTCTTGATTTCCTGATCGGACTCCCAGTTTTCATCAACCCATGTGCCAAGGTTGAATATATATCTAAAGAAATACTTAATTTCGGTTTTGAATGGGACAACCCAACTAAAACTTACTTTACTAAAGATTTTAAACTGAATTGTATGTGGGGCTGAAAAATTAATAATAATTGCGCTAGAAATGTTTCACTCGATCACATAACTCTAAACTACAAAGTAAGATAAGGAAGTAAATAGTTTATAAAATGCGTTTTTCGGCAATTTATAACTGAAATATGTAGCTTAGTAAGTATATATTCTAACTAAGCGCAACTTCATCAATTGTAATAGTTTGTTAACACAGTGAATAAATGATATCTTTTCTTTTCTAACATGGAAATCACAGAACAACAAAAGAGCCCTGTATAGTTTAAAAACATTTTTTTTTATTGAAACATTAATTAAAACACAGTATAATTTTGGTACAGTTTTACAAGCAATACCTAAAAAATGACTTACATTCGCATTGCTGTTTTGATATTTTTACCATATTTTTATAATAAAGCGCCACATACATTAAAATTTTAATACATATATAAATTTTTAAGTTGTGCTTGACGAAACCCGTATTGTCCCGTGATCTACTAATTAATCTCACGTCTCTTAGCGTAATATTTATAAAACGATAATTCACTTCAACCATGCAATGGTATATGTTGTACAAAAAATATTTCCTTTTTATTTTTTATCCGAGAGTTGCAAACACATTTTTTAATGCTAAAAATGCCCTTTAAATATAAACGTCAATAAAATCTCAGCTTAAATGTTAATTTGATACTTGAACAGTTAAGTTCAGTTTCGGAAAATACATCATACATACCTAACTAGCCCATCAAAATTTAACCAAACTCTTGTATACTCAGTAATTTACTATACTGTGGAAATAAATAGGATAGTACTTTCAATGACGTCACATATTTTTTGAGCGTTAAAGCTTAGTTAATGAATGCAACAATGGTTATTCTAACAGATGAATTTACATTTAGAATAAATGGGCTTAACCAAAAACTGAACCCAATAAATTGAATACTTAAGTCAAGTTATTATCAATATTCATTCATGCTATGAAATGAAGACAGATACAGTGCCAAATACTACAAACAATGAACATCGGTCAACAGCTTACTATTACGGAGACTTGGAAAAGCTCAAACAAACAACAAATGAGTTGAGTGAATATTTAGAAGCGAACGACTTCATAAATGACGTACCTCATAATAAGGTACCTCCACTGCGAGATCGTCCAAGTAGACAACTGAGTCTTCCGGAATATTCAACTCCAGAAAGATGTAGAAAGCTTGATCTATCGAATCGATGGCCCGAAAGTAGAACAAACAGTTACAGAAAAATCAATCCCCAACAATTTCTGATAGAAAACACGGATTTCTTATCTCCACGGATTTGCCAGAAATCTCCAGTCAGCTCAAGAACGTATTCGACGCCTGAAGGCGTGAAAAATGTTGGCGAAACTTATTCTACGGCTGGGACTTTTCCGTTGCACACTCCCAAAGATAAAGAGTCACTGTTGACTGAATTAGAGATAGTTGGTCGAGTGCCGTTGAACCAGCTAGAGTCGAATTCTATGCGAAGGAGTAGAAGTTGGTATTTGTGTTGTCCCAACGTCGGGGAGGAGGAGGTGTCGAGGGAGAGCAGTTGGAGGTATTCCAGTTTGCGACCGGTGACTGCTCCGCCGACGTCCAGTCGGGAAGATATTCACTTGCTGGTATGATTTAGTGTAAATAAACGAATACATTTAAATTGTTTCAAACCATAAATAACAGAAGAGACATTTAAAATTTTTGTTCATTATATCTATACTTTATCTAACATGGCTGTTGGTAGGCATGAGTTCGATATATCAAAACGTAACTAATAACGGATATCAGTTACATATCATATCATATCGATAACTATAAAGTACATATCCGATATTTCAAAACTATGCTATCAACAAAAACCTAAACCGCCCGCCAGACATCGATATGTAAAAGAAAACGATGTGACAAACGAAGCGCAAACCATCGAACCGCATCCGTTTGATATTCGCTCCATCTCTTTTTAACTATATAAAACGTTTGCGTTGTGAAAGAGATGAAGCGAATATCTTTAGTTATTTTATTACTTTAACTTACACAATTTGTTGTTTAGTTTTGGCGCGCGTTTTACCTGATATTACGGGTCATTTATTTGTGTGTTTGAGTTTGTTTATTTCAATTTTCATTGTCATATAGTGCAAAATTGTTAAAAAAGGTTTTTGTTCTATGTACATTAATTGTGAATAAATAGTGTTTAAGAGACAATAGTTTTTAAGTGTGTGCAAGTTTTTAAAATAGTACTAATATGTCGATTTTTAAATGCACCAGAAAAGTTACCTGAGCTAATCATGTATCATATTTGTTACACTATCGTTAATTTACACATGCATTAATAATAATTCGCATTAATAATAAATTCATAAAACTTTTCTGCTTGTCCTAAGCCTTTTTAACCATGAAGGAAAATCGCCATGATTTACTATTGTAATTAAAGGAAGGGACCTCTTAACTAAACTGATAAAATATGTCTAGGTAATTGCATGCGTTTTTGTTTCAAGGTCGTTTACTTTACTAAACTTAAATTAAAACTAATTAACCAATTGACGATAGCAAAAACTATTCCACTGATATCGATATCTAAAATCGGTTTTCCATAACGATATGATAACTATATATCGGTTATGTAACCGTTTGCGTTAAATAACGAAAACGCCCATGCCTAGCTGTTGGGGTTCATTTCATTAAAACACTTCTTAATTCGATGCATACTTTCTGTGTAGCACACAACTGAACAATGTTTTTCTTACATTAAATTACTGTTTTGATTTTACTTCTTGTATATATATTTTTGTGATACACACTTTAAAGTTACAGGCCTGGCTTTTTTCTTGTTTTAACAGTAATCGAACGTATTAAAAACTTCATTTGTCAATTCATGTCATAATCAATTTAAAAAGCAACACAAACTTAGTCATTCACCAATGAATCTAGCCATGTCAGCCAACATTTTTAGTGAGTCTATTATTTTTATTTTGTGGACCACTATATTGGCAGTACTTCATTACATCTTGACCTAATCGTATATGTTGAATAAACAGTTGTAGAAGAACAATTTAAAATATTTACTGGCAGCCAGTATTTACTACAGATTGGATTTCTTATTTGGTGTGATGTTAAAATAAATAAAATAAGTCTCGACAATGATTCATCATTAAAGTTTCTTCAATGTATACGTTTTATGCATTAATTGCTCTAAATGACACATTGTTTACGTCCTATGTTCTGTATATATAGAATAGTATCTATCCGTCTCACATTGTAGCGGCGTCACTATCTGTCCCGCTCACACTTCATAAAATAGCTCTCGCCGTCTCTGTACACTAGAATAATGTAAAGATACCTTTCTGAAGGGAGGATAAGGTACCTCCGTCATTAGAAAAAAAAGTAAAAACAATGGTAAAAAACCGGCTTCGTTAACAAATTTTTTTTTGACAATAATTTAACAAATAAAGTAGCAACTGTCATATCATTTTGGAATCCTTATTAAATGCCCTAACTTTTAAAGTTACTTGCCCAACCAGTGTAGTACTTTTTTTTCAGGAAAGTGAGTTAAAATTGAACGAGAAAGTAAATTTCTCTCTTGATCTGGGAATGATTTGTCATTTTCTTTCAAAGTTAGAGCAATTGAGTAAAAGTTTTAGATTACTAGCTACAGGAGCATTACTCAGGGTTACGAAACAAAACAAAAATAATGAAAAAGTGGAAATTTCTAGAAATAGGAAGGAAAAACGCATCACAGGGTGTAACTTTTTCCGTTTTTAACACGCTTTTATTAGGTCGACCTGTATGTATGTAACTATGTAATCAAATCTAAGAAAACTAATTTAACCATCTTCTAAAGGTCATAGCGTTATGAAAATTGGCAGTTGCATGTGATTTCGATGACAATACAATAATATGGTACTGTCGAGCTGATCTGATGATGGAGCTGGAAGATATGAACTGGAACTTCATGATGGATGGTCGTATCATAGCCGTGTTTGGACTTGTTAAAAAGGTCTTGTAATGAACGTTGACGATGATTAGGTTTCAAGGTTTGATGATGAAGCCGGAAGATAGGCACTAGCATTCCATGATGAAATATCGTATCATAGCCGTGTTTGGACTTGTTAGAAAGGTCTTGTAATGAACCTTGACCACGATTAGGTTTTAAGGTCTGAATACAATAATATGGTACTGTCGAGCTCATCTGATGATGGAGCCGGAAAATATTAACTGGAACTTAATGATGGATGATCGTATTATAGCCGTATTTGGACTTGTTAGAAAGGTCTTGTAATGAACTTTGACCACGAAATGAAGTTTGACCACGATTAGGTTTCAAGGTCTGAATACAATAATATGGTACTATCAAACTGATCTGATGATGGAGCCGGAAGATTTGAACTGGAACTTCATTATGAATATTAGCATACGATGTATCGTTACCAACCCATAACGTCCCACTGCTGGGCACGGGTCTCTTGCGTGAGGAAGATATTAGCCATACTTCACCACGGGGGCCAGCCGGGTTGGTGGAGGTTTGTAAGGCTAGTGGTCACCTTACCGTTAGATGTTATCAAGCCGCCCGTTTGGGTCTCTGACAAAGCTTCACGACTGCTAACTTACAATAACAACAGGCACCAACGGCTTTACGTGCCTTGCGAAGCACGGTAGCGCCCGAGATAAATACCATTAGGCGGTTACCCATCCGTGGACGGACCGCAGCTCGCGTTGCTTAACTTGTAAATACGATCACATCAGTCCAACTGAGCTACAGGCGCTACTACGATACGATGTATATCAAAGAGTAATAAACTGAATCTATGATGATAAATTAATAAATGTTTAAAATATGCCATTAGCAAAGACTAAAAAGCATAAAATAAATTAATAGTTTAAAATACACTAAAAAACACGCTTTTATAAGTGCACTTAAAAGTCAAAAATAAATTACGGGTCGTTCAAGTTGTCTCTATTTCTGAGCTGAAGTGTAAACTATGTGCTTTTAATTATATTATTTGATTGTAAAAGCGTGGGGCGCTGGAGCAGGAAAAACTTTCTTGTAAACAAATACACGAACAAGAACTCTACATTTTGCCACTGTTGACTAGTACTTTGAACAGACTGTTTAATATAGAGCCTCCAACTAGTGGTGCTGCAACTCTAGTTAGAGTGCCGATCTCTGTAACTTGCTTCCCGAAACATCGCTTAACTTGATTTCTTAGCAAGGTAAACAAAAAATCTTTCCTTTTCCAGCGCCCCACGCTTTTACAATCAAATATTATAATTAAAAGCACATAGTTTACACTTCAGCCCAGAAATAGAGACAACTTGAACGACCCATAATTTATTTTTGACTTTTAAGTGCACTTATAAAAGCGTGTTTTTTAGTGTTTTTTAAACTATTAATTTTTTTTTGGATCGTCATAGTTATCAAAATATAAAACATAGATTTTTTTTTATTATTTATCTGATAACTGGTATAATGTGGCCTACCCCCCGGCGCCGGCTTGACGTCGCGTCCCGGGACATCCTGTATAAGTCTTTAGTTAGGTTAGGTTAGACTTTATTGATGTTTCGTTAAATACTACCCATAAATTAATAATACGATAAGTTTACCTCAAACCTAAACACCAATATAAATACAGCCGCTCCCCCCGCTGGAAGATTCCGCCGCGCTCCGCCGCCGCTGCGCCGCGCTGCACACCGCGTTGGCGGCGGAGCGGGCGCGGCGCTCAGCTCAGTCGCGCGCCCACCACGCCCGCCTGGCGGAACTGCACGCCGTTATAGCTGAGTTGACGAGAGAAAGGCGGGCGAGGGGTGAGGCGGTTATTGAAGAGGAGAGTAAGGCTTCCGGTATGCTTATGTGAATTTGAAATAAATGTTTGAATTTGAGTTTAATTAAACTTAATGCAAGCTCGAATTGGAAGTAGGCTGGTATATGCGTGACTAGATTGTAAAAGTGTGATCAGACGACTCAGGGTATTAGTAAGAGAAGACAGTAAAAGTGAGATGAGATTATATTGTATCAACATTATTCCAATATACTTATATGAGACAAATGAAGTTAATATATTAATTACTGGTGTCAAACACAAGTTTCAAACCTACACCAGGGCTTTCCAATATATTTTTTTGCTGTGCCGCAGTCAGGAATTGGCCATTTTTTTGCGACGCCCCCAGTTATATGCTTGTCTTTATCTTGCTCGATACAAATTACCAAATGCCCCTGGGTTAGTGCCGCGACGCCCCGGGGCGTTGTGACGTTCAGTTAGGAAAGCCCCGACCTAAAAAGTACACAAATTTATGCTATAATTATATCTGCTTCAACAATTAATATGAAGATGAAAATAATGCGACATGATATTCCAGTGGGTAGAACACCCGCCCGAAAACAGAAGGTCGTGAGTTCCAATCCTGGGTAGGGCCTACACCAATTTGTCTTTTCTAAAGTCATATGTGTGGTTAATTTATCATGGTTGTTAACGGTGAGGGAAAACACCGTGAGGAAACCCACATCACCGAGTTGTACTTAGTCATGTGACAGTGTATTCGTACAAAACGGCGCTAGGCCTGCCCCCTATCACGTGAGTACACTGTCTAAGCTAAACGTGGGTACCTTCTCTAGACACTAGATGGCGCTGCCATGTGAGTTCAGAAGTATTGGTACCTCTGCCAACCCCTTCGGGGATAAACGGCGTGAACTTTTATGTTTAATATGTTTATGAAAATAATGTCTTCTCTTCCAGATGAGCTGGAGTCCACAGACCAAGCAGCACCAGAGTTGGATGTAGACGGGGATACACCGAAAACAGAACAGGTGATACAGAATTATACTTACACTATTTATTTATATTATAGGATTTGCCGTGTAGTGTCGGCTTAGAATGTCACTACCCCTTTCTACCCACGGATGTCGTAAGAGGCGACTAAGGGTATAGGGGCTTTTCAAGTGATTTTTGGGCGATGTGGTTGGAGACCCGTCACCAAAACATTTATTATTACCATCTTTTCCCCAATCAATTTCCAAAAGTGGCTGAGGAATTTCTCATTCCAAAGCTCTGGCTACCTCGTTAAGGGATTTATAGCCGTGAGTATATGTATGTATGTATGCGGTTGGAGACCCATCACCAACGATACTTTATTTCTACCATCTTGTCCCCTGATAACTTACAGATGTGGCTGAGGAGGAGTTTCTTTTTACATATATACATTGACACTTTTAATTCCCATCGGGGTAGAGAGAGACCATCTATTCTATAGCCACTTTGTACGATCCTGGCAAACCGGGCCCCTGATTATGTATCTTTAGCGATCATCGATTCATACATACATACATATACTCACGGCTATATATCCCTAGAAGGGGTAGCCAGAGCTAAGGAATTAGAAATTCTTCAGCCACTTTTGGAAGTTGCATGGAGAAAAGATGGTGAAATAAAGGTAGTTGGTGATGGGTCTCCAACCGCATCGCCCAAAAATCCCTTAAAAGCTTCAATACCCTTAGTCACCTCTTACGTACACCCACCGGAAGAAATGGGGTAGTGCTATTCTAAGCCGACACTACACAGCAATTGTAGCTCTGGTATTCCTCGTCTACTATTTTGGATAATTATCAACAATATATGATTTCAGTTGGAGTCATCCCTACCGCAGTCAGCTGACACGACCAGTTCTAACGAGGCTGTAGAGGATGACGAGCTCAGGTAATACATTCAGAAGCTCCGGTTATCCCTTTTTAACTGACTTAAAGAAAAGAGGTCCTCAGTTCCATTGTTTGTATATATGTATGTATGTTTGCCGTATAGTGTCGGCTTAGAATAACACTGCCCCATTTCTACCCATGGGTGATCGTAAGAGGCGACTAAGGGTATAGGAGGCTTTCTAAGTGATTTTTGGGCGATGTGGTTGGAGACCCGTCACTAAAAACATTTATTATAACCATCTTTTCCCAATCAACTTCCAAAAGTGGCTGAGGAATTTTTCATTCCACAGCTCTGGCTACCCCTTCTAGGGATTTATAGCCGTGAGTATATGTATGTATGTATATGTATGTATGTTTGTCCGTGATTATCTCGCGTTTGGCTAAAGCTATTTTTATCACGCTTACATCAGCTTCACCTGTATATATGTACATGTGTAAACGACTCCTTTACTCCTTTGCTGTGTAGTGTCGGCTTAGAATAGCACTACCCCATTTCTTCCGGTGGGTGTACGTAAGAGGCGACTAACGGTATTGGGGCTTTTAAGGGATTTTTGGGCGATGAGGTTGGAGACCCATCACCAACAACCTTTATTTCACCATCTTTTCCCCACGTAACTTCCAGAGGTGGCTGAGGAATGTCTTATTCCCTAGCTCTGGCTACCCCTTCAAGGGATTTATACCCGTGAGTATTTGTATGTATGTACTCCTTTAAACTCGATTTTGACCCACTTTGAACGGACTGATTTAATTGAAAATATGTACAATTATCGAGAGCCTGGGACAGTTTTATAGGTTTTGTGGCGACCTTACTTACTGGTGGATACTTACTGTGGGAACAGCGAAAATATACTGGCCAGTACACCCTGCTGTGTACCAACTTAGAATTTGTATTTATGCTTAGCTAGAGAAACATTTCGATACCGCGATGTACGATTTTTTATGACGCTGCTAGTGTGCGAGTGAGTTCGCCGTCTAGCGGTCGCCACAGTTTATTCCATTATCCTGATAGAGTTGCCAGAAATAAATAATTTCGAATTGCTTCAAAAGCGTGTTTTTTAGTTTTTTTTTTTACTATTTTTATTAAGATTGTATACTTAACGAACTCTGACTCTGTAATTCATACGTGATATTATAACATGTCTCAAACCAATTCTATTTCAGCAGTACCAGTCAGTCGGTAAGCTGTGACGTGACTCACGGCTCCGAGTCCCACGTGACCCCGCGTCACGTGACCCGATACGTGTGTGACAGCGGTGAGGAAATTTTAGTATTATTGATTACATACATTCTCACGCCATTATTTCCCATTGGAGTTGGCAGTAGGGTGTTTCATTATAGTATGAATTTTTCTTGCAAATTTTTTCCAGTTTTTGCTCTCTTTCCGCAGGGTTATACAAAATTTTAAAAAGATAGAATCTTGTACAGAATTATGAAAAGAAATAATCTCTATACAAAAGGTAGTTTAATAAAATTGACAAATTGGTGCAACTTCTAATTAATCTCAGTAATATTTAGCATATACAGGGTGATTTCGGGGTCGTGATCCCAACCATGTTTTTCTGACTCAGTAAATGATTGCGATGCTACCTGTATTTATTTTAATTGAAACAAAGATGATTCGTTATTTAATTATTTTTATTTACTGACTCCAAATGCGTGGACACCCTACTTTTTATATTACACCTTTTTAGAAAACAAACTCTTTGTTAGAATACTTAATAATTCATGAGTAATAATGTGACAACACGTCAAAGTCAATAAACGATAACAATAAATAATAACGAAACAAAGATTTAAAATAAAATAAATAAATTATGTAATTTAATGTTTTTTGACATGAATTCCTCATGTGGGGATTATTACTCATAAATTATGCCTCCGCCCCGTACCCTTTTCTAATATCGAGCGATCAGATATGGTTATGTTTTACTATCAAACACACAACACTACCAGAGCTGTCTATCAATATAGTCATATCAATTGAAACTACTGCAACGATTGTTAAGTCCATGCACTTGACAAAAAATTCTTGGGAAATACTAGGGTAGCCATGATCTCGCACAGTCGCATTTTTTTTTGTAAACTTGAATAAGTTACTGGTGTACTGTTAGTCCTAACCTATCGTGATGCTTAGGAGAAAGTAAGTTAAATGCTTCTTTCTTGCTCCACGACCCCGTAATCATCCTGTATAGTAAAACCAGGGGCCGAGCGAAAATTTGTTGAAATCAAAAATTCGATAAAATATAACATAATTAGAATGTTTTTGCTCATGAAAACCTCACGTGGGGATTATGACTAATAATAAAAGTGTCGAAATTTTTCTTTCCTTTATTTATTAGTAAAACGTAACATGCTTTATAAGGCAGGCGTCCCAAGTATGAAAAATAAAAGAGCATGTATGAAAAGATTGATGGATGTAAACGAAGCTAGAGAGGTTTGTCAGGATCGTACGAAGTGGCGATCGATAGTCTCTGCCTACCACAATATGAGTATATGTACGGTAATTAAGATTTATAAGAACGTTTTCTATCTGGTCTAGAAACTTAAATTCTATAGGTGAAGGTTTGTAAATGGCATTGTTAATTTTTCATTAGTATTAAATTGTTTGTAATAAGAAAACAATAAATTAATAGTTTGATTATACAATAATGTATAATAATCTTACTTAAAAGTGTAAAAGAAACAAAGGAAATAAGAATTTCACACTAGTAGTCACTTGACACTATAGCACAATTGGCAGAGCGACGGGGGCGTATACCCGGAGTTCGCGGGTTCGATTCCCGCCTGTGTCGAAATTTTTCTTTCCTTTAAATATCTTTTATTTATTAGAATCCCCACATGAGGTTTTCACGAACAAAACATTCAAATTATATAATAATATATCGACAGCGCAACAATTGTCACAACAAACCAAGATGGCGACGAGAGTTCGGCTGAAGAAAACATCGTCGGAACAAGATTTAGACTTGGCTGATGAGGTGAGTGACGTAGTTTAGTAATCGTACGATCTTTATAAAATTAAAACTCATATTTGATTCTACACAGATAGGGAACGTGCCGTGTAGTGTCGGCTTAGAATAACACTACCCCATTCCTTCCCGTGGGTGATCGTAAGAGGCGACTTTTTAAGTGATTTTGGGCGATGTGGTTTGAGACCCGTCACCAAAAACATTTATTTAAACCATCTTCTCCCCAATCAGCTTCCAAAAGTGGCTGAGGAATTTCTCATTCCAAAGCTCTGGCTACCCCGTTAAGGGATTTATAGCCGTGAGTATATGTATGTATGTACAGATAGGGAACAGAGGGTCAATTCTTCACATCGACAACAATAATAGGCATACTTATATCTTCTAACATACATACATATACTCACGGCTTTAATTCCCTAGAAGGGGTAGCCAGAGCTAAGGAATTATAAATTCCTCAGCAACTTTTGGAAGTTGAGTGGGGAAAAGATGGTAAAATAAAGGTTGTTGGTGATGGGTCTCCAACCGCATCGCCCAAAAATCCCTTAAAAGCCCCAAATTGCGATTAATCGCGACCATAATAATAGAAATTGACGCGTACATAGTCGCGGGCCACAGCTAGTATATAATACGTATTATTATTATTGTTTAAAATACAATACTTTATGGTGTTATAGATATTATTCACTGCGATTTATATAGAAATATTGAACCTTCTAGTATCGATTCATCAATCGGTAATCAATTACCCATCACAAATTTTTGCATAAGAAAAAATAACAAATAATACCAATGTTTTTCATTTAATCTTATTTTTAGAGTTTCGCAAGATTTAGCTCCAATTAATACTTAAATTTTGCCGTGTAGTGCCTGTTTAGAATGTCGACTAAGGGTATTGGGGCTTTTTATTGGATTTTTGGGCGATGCGGTTGGAGATCCATCACCAAAAACCTTTATTTTACCATCTCTTAGCCACTAAACTTCCAAAAGTGGCTGAGGAACTTATAATTCCTTAGCTCTGGTTACCCCTTCTAGGGAAATATAGCCGTCAGTATATGTATATGTATGTATGTTTGTTTAATAAGTAGACAACTGTTTTTCCTGATTGACAGATGTAAAATTTAAGTGATGTGGAAGTAGTTTCTTGATGAAATCAAACATTTTATACCCGGCAATGGTTTGTTTCCAAACTTTATGACTCAATTTGATATAAACGGTGTATGTTCCAGAGCTGGGCAGTGGACTGCGCCAACCGACTGTCGCTGAACGAGGCGGAGGTTGATGAGCTTCGTAACAACATACTTAGGAATTGCTCTCCGATGTGTGAGTAATACTTATTATCCATACTATAATTACATACATACATACATATACTCACGGCTGTGAATCCCTTGAAGGGGTAGCCAGAGCTAAGGAATTAGAAATTCCTCAGCCACTTTTGGAAGTTGATTGGGGAAAAGATGGTAATAATAAATATTTTTGGTGACGGGTCTCCAACCACATCGCCCAAAAATCCCTTAAAAACCCCAATACCGTTAGTCGCTTCTTACGTACACCCACCGGGAGAAATAGGGTAGTGCTATTCTAAACCGGCACTACGCAGCATATAATATAGTAATATTTAATCTATACTAATATTATAAAGCTGAAGAGTTTGTTTGTTTGAACGCTAGGATCTCAGGAACTACCCGATCAAATTGAAAAATTATTTTTGGGTTGGATAGTCTATTTATTGAGGAAGGTTTTAGGCTATATATCATCACGCTGCGACCAACAGGAGCAAACTATCAGCGAATAATGTTGCAAAAACGGGGATAATTATTCATACTAAGGCTTCCGTTGTGTGCGCTGCGTAAACGGTTTAAGTTACCCCAAAAAAATTATTAAAGAATTATTTCTCTTTAAATGATCTAAAAAAATGCCCGCGACAGTATATGTCTAACTTTTAAGTTTCACTTACTATAACCATTTTTATGGTAAATAAATTTGGTCGAATTTAATGCATAATTGCCATAATGTTTTATCAACATAATATTAATCTTTATCCAAATAATTATGTTGTTGATTGAGAGTATTTCATTGAGAACAAAATTGTCCTTGACATCACTTAATTTAAATAAACATCTTAGAAGATAATACAATTTTAAAATTACTCCGTAACAAAATTTACACGCGTTCATGTAGCGCACGACAAGACGCTGCGCTCTGGCCGGCGAGCGAGGTCACCTGCGCGAGAAGCTTATGTTTAAGCCTTATCCTATTAATATTATAAATGTGAAAGTTTAGATGTTTGTAGCTAAATGAAGACTAATTCACAGGACATATTTAAAATAAAATTTACAGGAAGCCAGATAATGATCCCAATTAACACTTTTTATCCCAGAAAAATTAAGAGATCAATAAATTTTCTTAAAAAATGGTGAAACAGACTAACTGACTAAGAATCAATGCTCAGCCGAAACTACTATACTTATAAACTTAAAGTTTTTAAAGTGAAAAAATTGTGAGGAAACTATGAAAAACACCTTTTTTCTCATCCCACGACAGAGACCCTCAACAGGTCAGTTAAATATTTCAGTTTGACGACGTGAAAGTCTACACTTTTGACAGTACGAAGTCTGTGGGGTCAGCTAGTAATATTATAAATGCGAGAGAAAATCTGCCAGTCTGTCGGTTACGCTGTCCCGCTTACACCTCTCAAACCATTTTGATGAAATTCGGCTCAGACAATCTGGGGGCACGGTTGTACCCCCGCCAAGACGAGCCAAGCGAAGCGCACGGGCACTACCTACATTTTCTCGAAGCGCTTCGTCGTTTTTTTGAACCCTCATAATTTGGGTTCGGATTATGCTAGATCAACAAAATTTTCGGGATATATTGTCAATAGCGGACTTATTGAACATATTAAGTTTTAATTACATTAAAATCAAATCAAATCAAATATTCTTTATTGTTCTGACATAATTAACAAAAAGCATTAAATTACAATCACATTATTAAATTATTATAAAATTATATTCACATTACTAAATTAAACTATTTTTATTCGAGGGTAGGAACAATGCTTCATAAAGTTAACTAACGGAAAAGTATGTATGTCACTTCCAAAGCTCAACTTTATTCTTTATTCTTATTTTTTGTTCTGAAATAATGAACAAAAAAAAAACATTAAATTACAATCACATTATTAAATTATTATAAAACTATAATTACATTACTAAATTAAATTATTTTTATTCGAGGGTAGGAACAATGCTTCATAAAGTTAACTAACGGTCCTCGCACTAGGCAAAACCTGTATCGCGAGGTCCCAGGTAAGTTTTACGCGCTTCGCTTCCGCAATATTATCGCTTGCAGTGTAAAACTATGTGTGTATGAAATGTTTTTTTTTTTTTTAATAATGTTAATGATACATAATAATAAAATATTTATGACATAATCTGTATTCATATGTTTAGATGTCTATTTATTCAATAACTGTAAGTATTTTCTCCGTAGTGTCATAATCTAGTTGAAGGAGCCAGTTCCGTACTTTAGTTTTGACTTCACGTAAAGTACAATTTCTGACCTGGCATTGATTTTCGGCTATGTTATAAACAAACGGATGCAGAAACAAACTGTGTCGTCTGGCAAATGTTGTGCGTATTTTTGGCAGAGGAAGCCTAAAGATACTTGTTAGCCTAAAGGTATTTGTTTTCCAAAAGACCCATCTTTTGAACACTTGACGTGGTACTGCATTACGCTGCACCATATATACAACCTTCTTACACTGAGTACTTGGCATTCCGAATATAACATGTCAGTTGGATGTCTCATTCGTTTCTTTAACATTGTTTTGAGTACAGCGCGCTGGGCTCTTTCTAGTCTAAGCATGTACGTCTTTGCAGCTCCTCCCCAAACAGTAATACAGTAAACAATGATGGACTGGCAAATTGAAACATACACTCTGAGGAGAAGTTGACGTTCCACACAGTATCTCAGTATCCTCATTACACCCATTAGTCGTCGAACTCTCCCAGATAAGCATTTTAAATGTTCTTTAAAAGATAATTTTTAAACTCAGGGATTCCGGGGAAGATGAAGCAGCTGTTTTGGAAAAAGCTTTTATACTTCAGATTTTATTTATATCTAAAAAACGCTGATTTCGTCACTGACTCACTGATGATCATCAAAATTATTAAGGTATTTCCAAATGTCCTAGAAAGCTGAAATTTCGTATGTAAGCTAGTATTAGCACACAAACAACAAAAAAAATATAAAACTTGTAACTTTCATCCTCCTTTGCAGTTTTGTGTAGAATCAATCACGCGTTTAGGTATACCAACAAATATATTCAAAGAATCATAACAAATAGCATAGCAACGCGTGTTGAGATATTTGTAGAATAAATCGTTCAACGATAAGTAATATCTGAGAATCAGGCAATCGCTCGCTTCGCTCCTTTTATTGGCATCCGACGGTCCCATGCCAACCTAGTTATTAATTAGAATTATAAAATATATATTCCAAATTTTCCTTTACATCCATTCTTACTCTTGTTCCTTTGACTAATAAGAAATACCTGTGTAATAATAGCTTAGAATACCACTACCGCATTTAATTCCATGTGTGTTTTTAAGAGAAAACCAAGGAAATGAGGCTTTTAAGTAGTTCTTGGTTGACGTGGTTTGAGTAGACTTATTACCAACAACCTTTATTTTAAAATCTTTTACTCACACAATTTCTTAGTGTGGCTGAGAAATTACTTAATCTCGATCTCTGGCTACCCACCTAATTCATAAATTATAATAATAATATCATATAGATGACTAAGGTATAAGATGTGTGTTGACGAGTTTCTTACGGGTTCTTCTCTCAACAAAACACCTTCCGAATCCGAAGTAAACTTAGTATTAAGTTGCAATTTGACGTTCAAAAAACAAAGATTTATCTTTTTACTTTGAAATAAATTATTATTTTATATTATCTATATACTCAAACCTACTAATGTACATAACAGGTATATCTGCCGCCACGTCTCGCTACCAATCCAGCCGGCTGGCGCAGCTCAGTGAGGATAACGAGGTGCTGAGGAAACAGTTGGCTCGGTGCGCGGATACCACGCATCGGTGAGTATTTATTATTATCTTTGTACCGTGTAGTGCCGGCTTAGAATGTCACTGCTTTCTGCTCATGGGTGTCGTAAGAGGCGACACAGGGTTTGGGACTTTTTGAAGTGGTTTATGGGCGATGCGGTTGGAGACCCATCAACAACAACCTTTATTTTTACCATCTTCTCCCCACCCAAATTCCAAAAGTGGCTGAGGAATTTCTCATTCCAAAGTTCTGACGACTCAGGAATCAGGAATTAATATCTAGTATATAAAATTGACGTACATACACACATACATATACTCACGGCTCACGCATCGCCTAAAAATCCCTTAAAAACCCCAATACCGTAAGTCGCCTCTTACGTACACTCACCGGAAGAAATGGGGTAGTGCTATTCTAAACCGACACTACACAGCAAAAAATTTACCTGTCACAGTGTTTGTCACCAAACTCCTCCGAAACGGCTGAACTGATTTAAATGAATTTTTGCATACACATTTGGTTTACAACAATATTTTATACTTTTAAGTGATAAGGGTTGTACACCCCTATTATTCATATATATACTAGTGGTCCGCCCCGGCTTCGCACGGATGGTGATATATATTTTTTGCTGCTTACCCCTACGACATTTAGCGTGATGATATATATCCTATGTCCTTTTCCTGGTTCTAAGCTAACTCTTTAACAATTTCAGCCAGATCGGTTCATCCGTTCTCGAATTATAAATAGTGTAACTAACACCACTTTCTTTTATATATATCGATATTATTATTTATTCATAGGTATTTTATTTGCCGTGTAATGCCGGCTTAGAATGTCGCTACCCCTTTCTACCCACGGGTGTCGTAAGACGACTAAGGGTATTGGGGCTTTTTATTGGATTTTTGGGCGATGCGGTTGGAGACCCATCACCAAGAACCTTTATTTTACCGCTTTTTCCCCACTCAACTCCCAAAAGTGGCTGAGGAATTTATAACTCCTTGGCCCTGGCTACCCCATCTAGGGAATTATAGCCGTGAATATATCTATGTATGTATGTACATTCAATTTAATGCAACCGTGATAGCCCAGTGGGTAGAACACTCGGTTATCGTGCAAACGACTAGTGTTCAAATCCTGGGTCGGGCCTACACCAATTTGTCTTTTCTAAAGACATATGTGTGGTTAATTTATCAAGGTTGTTAACAGTGAGGGAAAACATCGTGAGGAAACCCACATGGCTGAGTTGTACTTAGTCATGTGACAGTGTATTCGTACAAAACGGCGATAGGCCTGCCCCCTATCACGTTAGTACACTATCCATGCAAAACGTGGGTACTCTGAACACCAGGTGACAAAGTCACGTGATGTTCAGAAGTATTAGTACCTCTGCCAACCCCTTCGGGGACATTCGGCGTGAACGTTTATGTTATGTTATGTATGTTTATTTCCAGTCTCTGGACCGCTTGCTCGTCTCTGTCGGCCGCGGAAACCGCGCTTTGTATGTCGTTGCGTTGTTTGGATCATTGCGTCGAGATATACGACGTTCTGCTAGCGTTGCGAGAGAGCAACGATCAGACACAGGTGATATATTGAAAAATTTACTATTTTAATATCAATATTGATAAAAAAAAATAAACAAAATCGGTTCATAAATGGCGAAGTAATCGGCGAACAAACATAAAAAAAAAACAAATATAGGGTCGAATTGAGAACACTCCTTTTTTTGAAGTCGGTTAAAAACAGCGCTCTAATATACTACGTTTCCAAAGATTTTGATTATTATGTGTAATGTAATAAATTATGTACGGTCGATCGCCGGACATTTTGTAGATCGGCAGTTTACGCCGAATCATAGCTATTTAGGTTAAATCAAGTTAGTTCGCATCTATCAGCTTCCGTGTGTACTCATAATTGTGTTAAATCAGTAATTGTATCAGTTTTCTTAATATCATCAGACTCTATCATTTAAAGACAGTACAAACCGTACATCTTTATGGTCCTTCGAGCCAAACCTTACAGATTTTATAGATTTAATCATAGTTATCTGTCTCACCATGTTGTTGGACATCTCTCACACATTATTGACCTTACCATTCAAAGGTTATCTGATAGAGATCGCTTTTAGTGATAAGACCACCAGTTATGTTTTTGTTATTTGTGTTTATGTTAAAAAATGTTGTGCTATAAAAAATACGAGAATTTAATGTAAATTGATTGTATTTCTATCTAATATAAATTATCTAATAATTTCTAAATAATAATAATATCCATTTACCCCCGACTTTTGCATTTCGTTGTGATCGTACTCCTCCCAAACGGCTCAACTCAGAACCCTGAAATTTTGCACAGTGGTCATGTCTAGATGGTAATTTTGATAAAAATCGGATGTACCACGGAGGAATAATATCACCATTAAAAAAATACAATGTTAGTCTATGGAAAAATTACGTAAACAATGCATACATACATACATACGGCTATAAATCCCTTAACGGGGTAGCCAGAGCTTTGGAATGAGAAATTCCTCAGCCACTTTTGGAAGTTGATTGGGGAAAAGATGTTAATAATAAATGTTTTTGGTGACGGGTCTCATACCACATCGCCCAAAAATCACTTATAAAGCCCCTATACCCTTGTCGCCTCTTTCGGTCACCCACGGGTAGAAATGGGATAGTGTTATTCTAAGCTGACACTACCCAGCAAACAATGCCAGCGCGTGAAAATAGATTTTTTTCATATTCGATCGTCCCAAAGTCACGTCCGTTTGCGCTCCAACACTTGGTGATTTTTCGAACTTTTGAACGCTAATACTCGAGTTCTAGAACATTTTTCCCAAAATTTTTTTGAACGAAAAATTTCTTGATCATACTCTTTTTCAAAGAAAATAGGTATTTAGCTATTTAGACTCCGTTTTGGTATCAGCGGAAACTCGAACTACAAGCGATGGTCAATCAACTTGGTATTCCAACAGTTTTTCTCACGCTGAGTGCTGCCGACCTGTGGTGGCCTGACTTAGTGCGTCACTTTGGTGTTGGTCTGGATGATGACTTGACAGAGCAGCAGCTGTCGAAGCTCATGCAATCAAAACTCAACGAAAACCTACTCATTGCTGATCAATACTTTTTGAAAAGAGTTGACATCTTCATGGCTATTGTCAGAAAAAACGTTTAAAGTTCAGGACTTTTGGTGGCGCTACGAATATCAGCATCGCGGTATCAATTGATGACAGCAGGCGAATGATGAATTGTTTGGAGGGATAATCTTCTATCTGTTCGGTGATGTCAATCAATTAACTCCTGTTGGCGACACGTCGCTGGTCGGCCGTGTTAAAGAAAACAGCATGCCATCATTACGTGGAAAGCTACTGTTTGAAAAACTCGACAACGTTTTTACATTGACACAAGTTATGCGGCAAACTGGTTCAGATCAAGTAATGTTCAAGGAAACTCTCCTCAACTTGGCTTCCGGCAATATAACGCAGGCGGACTATGCTTTCTTAGCTTCTCGATTCAAGATAAACGTCGAGAACGTTTCGAACTTCGAGAGTTGTTTACGAATTATGGCTCAAAAAGACGACATCTCAGTGTACAGCAATGATAACTGCGATCATTAAACACACCAGTTGCAGTCATCAAAGCGAAGAACAATAACGCTACTGCAAGTTTGGCATCTGCCGATGAAGTACAAGGCTTGCAAAGAATCCTCCATCTTAGTGCCAGCTGTCGGGTAATGTTGAATCAAAATCTTTGGACCTGTCAAGGATTATGTAACGGAACGCTGGGAACAGTAGTCGATGTCGTTTACGCATCAAATAGCGATCGCAACCCATCCAACGAAACACCTGCGTGTGTTCTGGTCAAATTTAACAATTACACTGGTCCGACACTATGGTGCAATTGCAGTCTTACCATTCTCTGTTGGTTTCACCAAAAATGGTACTATCTGTCACCGAAAGCAATTCCCACTCACAGTTGCGTATTATGCTATTACCATTCACAAGTCTCAGGTCATAAGTTTGGACCGCGCAGTGATTGATATTGGTACGTCTGAGTTCGGGTTGGGATTAACTTACGTTGCTTGCTCAAGAGTTCGCTCATATCAAGGGCATAAGCCCTACCATTTCTGATTACTCGAATTTTGGCAATCAGCAAACACTCAGGATTGATGGTGCGACGTGGAGAAATGGCTCGCCTCCAAAATTTATCCGATCCATAAACGCATATGTATATGTTTTTTCAACAATAAAAATTGTTAACAATTTAAGTTTTCCAAAATCAGGACTCTAACTCATACATACATACATACATACATATACTCACGGCTATAAATCCCAGGAAGGGGTAGCCAGAGCTAAGGAATTAGAAATTCCTCAGCCACTTTTGGAAATTTGAGTAGGGAAAAGATAGTAAAAATAAAGGTTGTTGGTGATGGGTCTCCAACCGCATCGCCCAAAAATCCCTTAATAGCCCCATACCGTTAGTCGCCTCTTACGTACACCCACCGGAAGAAAGGGGGTAGTGCTATTCTAAACCGACACTCCACGGCACGACTCTAACTCCTTTACAGTTTTGTGTAGAATCAATCACGCGTTTAGGTAAACCAACAAATATATTCAAGGAATCATAACAAATTGCATAGCAACGCGTGTTGAGATATTTGTAGAATAAATCGTTCAACGATAAGTAATATCTGAGAATCAGGCCATTGCTCGCTTCGCTCCTTTTATTGGCATCCGACGGTACCATGCCAACCTAGTATTAAACTAATGATTATTAATTTGTTCAGCGAGAATCAGCAGAGTTGGTAGCGAGTCAGTTGCTGAGTCGGTTAGAGAACGAAAACAAGGAGGGTAGTGATCTACCGGCCGGACCGTGGGCTGAGCACGATGCCAGGTATGTATGCATCTCAAAACTCACACTATTTAATAATAATAATAAAAGATTTTATTTGTCTTTAACATGTGGGAACAGCAAAGATATACTGGCCAGTACACCCTGCTCGCTTGTAAAACTGTACAAAAATTATACTGTGTTTTAATTAATGCATACATACATATACTCACGGCTATAAATCCCTAGAAGGGGTAGCCAGAGCTAAGGAATTAGAAATTCCTCAGCCACTTTTGGAAGTTGAGTGGGGAAAAGATGGTAAAATAAAGGTTGTTGGTGATGGGTCTCCAACCGCATCGCCCAAAAATCCCTTAAAAGCCCCAATACCGTTAGTCGCCTCTTACGTACACCCACCGGAAGAAATGGGGTAGTGCTATTCTAAGCCGACACTACACAGCAAACCTGCTGTGTACCAACTTATAATTTGTATTTATGCTCAGTTCGATAAACACTTACATACCGCGATACAGGATATGAGTGAGACGCTGCTATGTGCGAGTGAGTCCGCAGTAGTGTGCGCTCTAACAGTACTACCACAAACACAAACAAAAAATGGTGACATGACAACAAACAATAAGAAATAAGTATTAACAAAGCGAACAATAGCATATAACAGCAAAATAAGAGACAAAATGGTACAGAGCTCGGTCTATCCACTACAAGCTGATAGCTCCGATTTTCAGCTCTGACCGAAATAATTATCATATTTATGGAGTTGAAAAGTAAAATTTTATTCAAAGACATTCGTATTTGCAGTTAGTAAATTGTGGCGACCGCTAGTAGGCGAACTCACTCGCATACTAGCAGCGTCATAAAAAATCGTACATCGCGGTATCGAAATGTTTCTCTAGCTAAACATAAATACAAATTCTAAGTTGGTACACAGCAGGGTGTACTGGCCAGTATATCTTTGCTGTTCCCACATAAATAAAATATCCAAAATCATAGGTTTGTTTAATATAATATCGTAATAATATCATTTGAGATCATCAATTCGTGAAAAGTTTTGCAATCAGCAACATTTTTAGTAACTATTTCACTTCATTTGCATGTCGCTACGTGATAGTTGTCAGCGATGACGTCATTAAGAGAAAAAGTTTAACAATATTTGAAAATTCATAACTTTACAATTAGTCATTTTAAACGAAAAATATTAAAATCGGTCTTTTATTTTTGTGTTTGCTATCGAATAAAAATATTTAATAAACACTAAAAAAACTTTGCATACCGATTTCTTTGACCTTAAATATTTTGGTCAACGTTCGTCATTCCTCGTAGTAATGGCCTAGTAACGATAAATAAAGAATAAATAAAGGAAAGAAAAATTTCGACACAGGCGGGATTCGAACCCGCGACCTCGGGTATACGCCCCCGTCGCTCTTGCCAACTGAGCTACCGTGTCAATGGCTGCCAGCGCGAAATTTTTCTATCCTTTATTTCTTTTACACGTTTTAGTAGTGTTTGCGTTTTCTACCTCCGAATTTTTTACTAATTCGGAAGGCCACTTGTCTATCTTTTCAGATAGAATACAAATGTTGAAAACGCCTAACTATCACATAATTTAAATCTTTTTGTTCATGAAAACCTCATGTGGGGATTATTACTAATAAATAAAGATCCTTTATTTATTCTTTATTTATTAGTAATAATCCCCACATGAGGTTTTCATGAACAAAAAGATTTAAGCCTCGTAACGATGTTAATAAATCAATGAATTCCATCTAGTTCCCGTCCCGTCCTCCCGTGGTCCGAAGAGTGCGAGTCCAAACTAAGAAGTCTGGCAGTTCGGTACAAAACTGAGACTTGCTCGCTGCGACTGCTGCGACCGACGCCACAACTGACGAGAGTTCGCGGTGAGTGAGCGAGACAGGACACTTAGTTATAAAATGTGTGAGCGAGATAGATGTACTCGAATGTGAGTGAGCGAGACAGGACACTTAGTTATGTAATGTGTGAGCGAGATAGATGTAATCAAATGTGAGTGTGCGAGACAGGACACTTAAATATGTAATGTGTGAGCGAGATAGATGTACTCAAATGTGAGTGTGCGAGACAGGACACTTAGTTATGTAATGTGTGAGCGAGATAGATGTACTCAAATGTGAGTGTGCGAGACAGTACACTTAGTTATGTAATGTGTGAGCGAGATAGCAAATGTAGCGATGTAGTGAGTGAGTGAGCGAGACAGGACACTTAGTTATAAAATCCACGTACAGACAGTTTTCCTTTAATTAAATATGTAACTGAAAATTCAGATAAAAAAATACCAGTGGTGGGGTTATTACTGGACATGGCAAAAGCTTTTGAGTGTGTATTTCATCCAACATTGATGATCAACTTGATATGTATGGTATTCAGGGAAAAGAATATGATTGGATCGAAAGTTACCTACAATGTCGACAACAAAGTGTAACAATTAGTAAAATAGAAGGGCGCTATCAAAATAATTACAATTTGGATAATAACCCAGTAACATATGGAGTGCCACAAGGCAGTATACTTGGACCGCTATTGCTTCTATATATATTATATCAATGATCTGCCTAATATCACAAACAACAGCTGTGTCATATATTGTCCGCTGATGACATAACAGTTCTTATAAAATGTGTTAATCCCAATAGTTTTTAGAAAGATATTAACGTTTATAGCCGTGATAGCCCAGTGGGTAGAACACTCGGTTATCGTGCAAACGACTAGTGTTCAAATCCTAGGTCGGGCCTACACCAATTTGTCTTTTCTAAAGACATATGTGTGGTTAATTTATCATGGTTGTTAACGGTGAGGGAAAACATCGTGAGGAAACCCACATGGCTGAGTTGTACTTAGTCATGTGACAGTGTATTCGTACAAAACGGCGATAGGCCTGCCCCCTATCACGTGAGTACACTGTCCATGCAAAACGTGGGTACTCTGAACACCAGGTGACAAAGTCACGTGATGTTCAGAAGTATTAGTACCTCTGCCAACCCCCTCGGGGATATTCGGCGTGAACGTTTATGTTATGTTATGTTATTAACGTTTCATTAGGTAATGTAATAAAATAGCTTCATAGAAACAACCTTCATGTTAATTTAACAAAAACTCAATACATTCAATTTCGTACATATAAGAGACAAGCTCTAAATTTAAATATATAACACAATGGAAATTATATAAACGAAGTACCAAGTGCTAAATTCGAGAGTTCGCGGTGAGTGAGTGAGACAGGAGACTTAGTTATGTAATGTGTGAGTGAGATAAATGTACACAACTGTGAGTGTGCGAGACATGAGATCTAGCGATGTAGTGAGTGAGCGAGATAGCCGAACAGTACTAGATATAGACATTTCGCAACAACTGACACGAGGAAGAGGTGAGTGAGCGAGACAGGTGATGATTTAGTTAGTGATTGAGATAGCCCATACGTATGTTTGTATGCGGTTTAGCTACATTATGGTGGATGGAAATATTTGATTTCAAATTTTAATGTAAGAAACTTCGATCATATATACCAAAGATGCCGCACTTCGTACAAATTCAATGCACAAGAGTTGACCGCGAGAATGACGAGACTGTTTGACAATTAAGTATTTATTTTTCTACAAATTATCGACCTTATCGCATTTTCTTAAGACGCGACTGTCAGTGAAACAGCGCTTACCATATAAAAAGGCACTGTTTGGACGGATCGTTTTTAGTGCTTTGTTGGTGTATCTTTGAAATGAAATGAAATAATATTTATTTGCATGGCACATGGAATCAGATCTTAAAGGTAATTAATTATAGTACATGTTCCGTCAAGACACTTGACATACAAATCTAAAATTAATTATGTTTTTTTTTTTAATTAAACACACACACATTAATAAAATCTATACCTAATCAATTTAAATTGTAAAATGTCATACATTTTAAAGAAGCTAAAATTAAAACAATAGTAATCAACTCAATGAAAAAAAAATATATAAAGGACCAATTTATATCAATGTCAAGTTACTCACTTAATAAATTATAATAATATATTTTTATAACACATCTTTAAAATTGAAATATTCATTTACGGAGTAAAAACACATTACAGTTAACCATCGTTTCAAATTTTTATGAAATAAATTATTATTCATATATTTTATGTGCTGGGGGACCTTATTATAAATTGAAATGCACATTGAATAGCAATTTTTTTTACACAGACTGGTCCTGATGAATGGTACTGCTAATCGTCCTGTATCACGAATGTTGACATTACATAAATCACATGCTTTTTTAAATTCATCTGGATATTTCCTAACAAATGAACAACTCTCATAAATATATATGCAGGCCAGAGTTAGTACATTTAGCTTTTTGAAAAGTGGTCTACAGGATTCATAAGGTCTTTTTCCGCAAATTGCACGTATACATTTTTTTTTGCAATAAAAGCCCTGTCTACATTGGTGGAGTTTCCCCATATTACAACCCCATACCTTAATATGGAACTAACGTACCCATGGTATGCAGTTAATGCTGTATTTGTTCCAACTATTTTGCCCATACGATATAGTGGGTATACAAATTTATTTATTCTTTTGCAAAGATAGTCCACATGAGCTTTCCAGTTACAGTGTCTATCTAGAATTACACCTAAGAATTTATGTTCTGTGGATTCACTTATGTATTTGTTGCGACTCGAGATATTTAATACTTGTGGTACATTTTTGTAATTTAAAAATTGTATAAATGTTGTCTTTGAAAGATTGACTTTAAGATTATTTGACTCCAGCCACGATACAACTTTGTTGACGGTATTATTTACCTCTTTCTCGGTATCGTTTCTTTCTGTTATAATGATGGAAATATCATCAGCAAAAAGTATACAGTTGTTTTCTGTTATTTTTGGGAGATGATTTATGTATAATAAAAATAGCAAAGGGCCAAGTACACTTCCTTGTGGCACTCCACACTTATTAACATCGAAAGTAGAACGATAAGATATTATTTCATTGTTATTGTTTCTCCCTTCAATTGTCACGCATTGTAATCTATTTATAATATAGGATTCTAACCATTTCCAAGCAGGTCCTCTAATTCCGTATCTTTCACAACATGTAAGCAAATTCTTATGATCAGCAAAATCAAAGGCTTTAGTCATGTCAAAAAAAGTAACCACTGCTTGCTTTTGTTGATCTATATTATCTGTTATTAATTTTACTAATTTGAATACTGCTAATGCTGTTGATTTATTCTTTTGAAAGCCGTATTGATGTTGGCTTAAAATATTAAATTTTTCTAAAAAATTTACAAGTCTATTATAGAAAGCTCTTTCAAATATTTTTGCAATAATACTTATAAGTGATATAGGCCGATACGACGTCATACACATATTTTCACCTTTTTTATAAACTGGTTTTACAAGTGAGATTTTTAACTTATCAGGAAAGGTACCACTTTCAAATGATAAATTAATTAAATAAGACAGTATCTTCGACAACTCATACCTACATTCCTTGAGTATACTGGTGGGTAAATTATCATAACCAACAGCATTGGTTCTTTTTAAAGATGTTATTAATTTATTGGTCTCTGGTTCATCGCAAGGGTATAAATACATAGATTCATTAGTATGTGAAACTGTATTAAGTTTATTATTTTGTATTGATGTATTTTTTGTATTTGTTATGTTAAGATAAAATTTATTGAATTCATTTGCAATATCTGCCGGATTATTAATATATTTTTCATTTATTTTAATTAATTCAATACTTTTCTTGGTAGTAGGCTTTTTATTTGTAAGTTTACTAACAATATCCCATACAGCTTTACATTTGTTTTTAGAGTTGTTTATATGTTTTATGCTATTAAGACGTAATGCTTCGGTTATTGTTTTCCGTAGGCATTTACTATATCTTTGTAATTTAATTTTAATACTAGTTGACTTTGTCTTGTAGTATGCCTGTCGCATCCTTGACTTCATTCTGCATGACAATTTTAGACCCTTAGTTATCCAGTTTGATTTAGGCTCTTGATATTTAACAGGGATTTTTATTATTGGGAAACATAAGCCAAAAAATAACGATATTGTATCATGAAAAACATCGAAAGCTTCGTTGACATTTTTTTTTAATAAAACTTCATTCCATGACATTGACTGTAGACATTCTTTAAATTTTGTTATATTTTCTTGGTAAAAAACTCTTTTAAATTTATAAGTTGTTTTATTTTTACTGACTAACTTATTTTCATGTATTGGTACCGTAAGTATTTGACCAGTGTTGTGGTCCGAAATATTTAATTCGAAAATTTCACTCTTTGTTCCCTCGATATTGGAAGCAAAAATATCTAAGCATGAGTTTAGACGAGTAGGTTTATCGATCTTAATCTTTAAGTTAAAATTATGCAGAATATTAATGAACTCAATTGTGTCTTTGCAACTTTTATTCATAAGATTTATATTAAAATCTCCTACGATAATTAATTCTCTATGATTGTTAATAACCAATTTATGTAGCAAAAGTTCTAGTTTTTGGAAGAAAATATTTATTGCCGATTTAGGTGTTCGGTATATACATACTACTACATATTTATCATTAAACTCAATCCCACAACATTCAAATACTTTTTCGCTCACAATCTTATCAGGAATAATTAGTGGAATATATTCAAAATTATCCTTAACCATTATACATACCCCCCCCGCGGCTTACATCCGCACGGCCGAACCACGTTGCAAGTTTATATTCTTCTAAAAAATAATTGTCAACATCAGTTGACTGCCAACCTCCAGTAGTGGAGAGGCACTAGAAGAAGAAGAAGAAGAACATCAGTTGACTTTATAAAAGTTTCGGTTAAGCAAATAATATCAATGTGAATATTTTTTTCAATGAATATGGCCAGGTTAATTTCCAACATGTCGCGCTTTGATCGGAAACTCGCAACATTCTGGTGAAATAAAGAGATAGTGTCTTCATCGAAAAAACTGTGCTAATGAATCATTTTTAAAATCATCTCCCGCCAATTTACAAATTGAACTGCTTCGTACATGTTCTTGCCTAGTTAGTCGTTGGAAATAATATGGTATGGTCCCTTTTAAAGGTATTTTAATTTTATTTGCGTTAGGTATACACCTTTTGAATATATACTTATTATTATAATCTAAAGAATCTATTTTAAAATTAATTAAATTACACAAACTTACTTTATTGACACCATCACATTTTATAAAATGACAGTTCTTAAAAATATTACATAAGAGTTGAAGTTCATAATTTAATTTTCTTTCGTTCAAAAAATTACTGTGTCGAACACTTAATACCAAGACATCTATATTCTTAAATGTTTTTAACACGTTATAAAGCTCTGCTAACATTATAGTTGGATTACAATCATTTTCACCAACACAAATTACTAGTTTATCGTTTTTATCCAAACAAATATTATCACATGGTTTCAGTATTTCACTTATGGTCGCATTTGGTTTGATATCTCCAGTTATTTTATATTTTGTATAATTGGAATTTTGTCTTGAACGTATTAATGAAATTGCAAGACCTTTGCATTGTTGTGCACCAACGATCATAATTTTTGGTAAATCGGGCTTTTCTTGGATGTTCCTTTTATTCGTGTGTTTGTTTAAGCTTGATGTCTGTTTTGGAGTAGAATTATTGTTCTTTTTATTAATTATAGACTTTTCCATGTGAGTAATGTGTTCTAAATCCTTCATATTGCTCGTTTTTGTGTGTGATTCTGAATGAATTGGCAAAGTTATTTCATTAGTTTCATTTGTAGTTCTTTTTTTTGTCTTTGGTTTTACTGATGGACTCATACATATATCCTTAAGAGCAGTAACTTGCGCCTTGTGCCTGTTTACTTCCTTTTTTAGTGAATCATTTTCGAGTAACAAACTTTCGATTTCATTGTGAGCCGATTCTAATTGTCGCTTAAGATTGTCAATTTTATTTCTTAATTCTTTTGCAGGTGTATTCGGGGGTCTAGTAGATAAGTCCAAACTTCTCATACATATTGATGTCTCCGATGTGTTTGAAAAGTATTCATCATCTGTATTTCCCATTTCAATGATACTCGTATCAGTTTTTAACTTTCTATGATTTCTGTTTTTAGAACGAAGAGTCATAGTTGTGCCTTCCATAGCAAATCAAAATACAATGCTGTTTGACTTTTATAGCTGAAAGTATGATTCTCCAAAAATATTTTTTGTGTGTAATGGAACGTAAATCTGGTTTGAGAGCGTTATGTGACAGTAAGGTAAAGTCAAATGACAGATGACAACTCAGTGAATTGTCAGTGTCAGATTGTCAGAGCCCTTGTGTTAATGTTTACAAAACTGCTATTTACCTTTGATTTATATTTAAATCTACAATTTTTCTTCTTTGTTTGGATTAAAATTTAATCTTACCTTGTAATAGAGTAACGGTTTTCTTTGTTGTTTACGGTGGGTTTTTCCAATGGTAACTCAAATAACCTGGACCGCAGCCCAGTGAATGTTTCTAGTCACGTATGGTGTTATTTTCACCTGTATGTTTTCTTCTAGTTGTTTTGGTGAGCACAACGATCACAATGGTTTTCTTCATTTTCGTTATTTCACCAAGATAATTGATTGAATCACTGAGATAACAATTCCTCATAAGAAGCGGCACGAGACACTAATTCCCACCTACTTATCGCCAACAGGATTAAAGAAAAGGTTTTATTTATCAAGACCGATTGTTTACTTTTTAAATTCAAGGTAGGTAGGTTTGGTTTGTATGATCGAAGATAATCTTTATATATTATTTCTGTAAGCCTCTTTCTCGCCCGGAAGCCTGTGACGCGATGAGTTAAGCTAGAAATTTGGTTCAGGTATCGTTTTGTACAGTTCGCGGCCGTGGTGTGCACAAAATCTGATGTTACTGGATTAAGTTAATTGTTACAGAATTTCAAAGTTTCGATTTTGGCCCATAGACTTTGCTTGAGTGTCATAAGCGCGCGCAAACTTTAGGCGATCAGAGATGCGCTGTGATTGGTCGGAATTTTTTCAAACCGCCAATCAGAAAAATTCACTAGAAATTCAAAAGAGCTGCGCTGTGATTGGTCGGAAAATTTTAAAATAAACTCATTTTATAGAACGCGACATAGTCGCGCCAGGGTTACCCACTAGTATATTATGAAACGTGTATCATATGTAATCCTTCTCTAATGCACATTAATATCTGTTAAGGAGTCTTTATACCAAATTTCAACCTGATAGAATTGAAATTGTTTAAATTTAGATTTATAAAATTATGGTCATCGTTTTGTAATACGCAGGAAATTTGAAACATATACAATCAAAATACGCCGTGTAGTGTCGGCTTAGAATAGCACTACCCCGCTTCTACCGATGGGTGTACGTAAGAGGCGACTAACGGTATTGGGGCTTTTTAAAGGGATTTTTGGGCGATGCGGTTGGAGACCCATCACCAACAACCTTTATTTTACCATCTTTTCCCCACTTAACTTTCCAAAAGTAACTAAGGAATTTCTGATTCCTTAGTTCTGGCTACCCCATCTAGGGATTTATAGCCGTGAGTATATGTATGTATGTATTTGAAACACTTTTAGTTTTAGTCGTTTACGCTGTGCGCTGTTTGTCAGTGAGTCAGTAACGGAACGGTTTTACATATACAGACTGTTTCTTGTAATTTAACGATTCTTGTTCTCCTCAAAGTCGCGTGGACCAGTATCAAGTCACACAACCACATTTCCACCAACAATTAACCAAATAATATAATTTCTTATAAATTTTCAGATCTAGAAGACGAAGTGAACAGTTTGCCGACTGAGAAAGTGACGATGGCGGAAATGGAAACCGCGATAATGGCGCAGGTGAGTTACGTAACATAACATATACATAAAAGTTCACGCCGAATATCCCCGAAGGGGTTGGCAGAGGTACTAATACTTCTGAACATCACGTGACTTTGTCACCTGGTGTTCAGAGTACCCACGTTTTGCATGGACAGTGTACTCACGTGATAGGGGGCAGGCCTATCGCCATTTTGTACGAATACACTGTCACATGACTAAGTACAACTCAGCCATGTGGGTTTCCTCACGATGTTTTCCCTCACCGATTCGAACACTAGTCGTTTGCACGATGACCGGTGTTCCTACCCATTGAGCTATCACGGCTATCATACCAGTAACATTATAAGTGGGAATGTTGTTGGAAAATAAAAGGAAATCTTCTCATACATGCTCTTTTGTTCTTCATACTTCGGACGCCTGCCTTTTTGAGCACATTACTAGCTTCTAACATTTCTTTCCACATTAGCTCTATAGATCTCTTTCACCAATTTACTATCATCCATCCTCTCTATGCGCCCAAACCTTCTTAACATTCTTTTTATTTATTTATTATAACCCCCTTTTCCCCAATCAACTTCCAAAAGCGGCTGAGGAATTTCTCATACCAAAGCTCTGGCTACCCCGTTAAGGGATTTATAGCCGTGAGTATATGTATGTTCTTTACTAGAATAACTAATATATTTAAAACCTTTATACATTTACCCGCAGGAGCTCTCCACAATGAAATGTGCGCTGTCTCGCGTCACGATGGAGTTGACACGACAACGCGCGAGGAACAACGCCTTGGAGACATTGCTACGAGAGAGAACTGTGAGCACATACATACATATGTATACATACAAACACATATATATACATAATTAAATCTTTTTATTTATTTATTTATTATAAAAACACAATAATGCTTAACAGCTATGGCCAACACGCAATTATTGTTAGGTAGTACAAAAAATATATACAAAATAGAATTTAACATTCACAACAAATATAACTAACTTAATTAAAATTTCACATTTACAACAAATAAAATTAAAATTACACAAAATCAAACATTAATAAAATACAACAAACATTTAAAAATAAACAGAATTAAAATCTAAATAAATTGAGATCATTCATGATTGTTCATGAAAACCTCATGTGGGGATTATTACTAATAAATAAAGGAAAGAAAAGTTTCGACACAGGCGGGAATCGAACCGCGACCTCGGGTATACGCCCCGACGCTCTGCCAATTGAGCTACCGTGTCAATGGCTGCCAGCGAAAAATTCTTCTAGATAAAGATAAAATATATATTACAGAATAAAAAGAATTGTTCTCTATTTTTTGAACGTCACAAACTTACGTATAAGTTAAATCTTACTCTACTGACTCTACTTCGGATTCGGAAGGTGTATTGTTGCGAGAAGAACCCGTAAGAAACTCAGCAACACACATCTTTTCTTCCACATCTATCCTTTGTTTCTTTTACACGTTTGAGTATTCTTTATTTATTATATATATATATACATACACATACATACATTATGTGGGAACAGCAAAGATATACTGGCCAGTACACCCTGCTGTGTACCAACTTATAATTTGTATCTATGCTTAACTCGATAAACATTTACACTCCGCGATGTAGGATATGAGTGAGACGCTGCTATGTGCGAGTGAGTCCACAGTAGTGTGCGCTCTAACATGACTCCCACACATATATACATACATACATATACAGACACACGGCTATACACACAGGTCCCATCTAGTGACGATTACTGGTACTAATGCTAAATAACGTGAGCGAAGCCGCGGCTGAGTGCTAGTACATAAATAATAAATAATAATAAGGTTGTGGGCAGACAGTGGCACCCAAAAATATCTTGTTCATAAGGATTAGTATCATCATTTGAGCTTTCGCCTCAAAAGACCACATAAAAGTGTGAGGTCGTAGGTCGATTAGGATTGTGGGCCCATCTTGCCCATATGGCTGGATCCGCTCTTGTATACATAACAGCTAAAGAACACTCATACATACATACACTCAGAGCCATAAATCCCAAAAAGGGGTAGCCAGAGCTTCAGAGCTAGAAACTCCTCAGCCACATTCGGAAGTCGATAGGGATGTGGGAGTCATGTTAGAGCGGACTCACTCGCACATAGCAGCGTCTCACTCATATCCTGTATCGCGGTATGTAAGCGTTTATCGAACTGAGCATAAATACAAATTATAAGTTGGTAAACAGCAGGGTGAACTGGCCAGTATATCATTGCTGTACCCACAGGGAAATAAGGTATCGTTGGTGATGAATCTCCAGTCGCATCGCCCAAAAACCGTTAAAAAAACTTATTTCAGTGGTTTTTGGGCAACGCAATTGGAGAACCATAATCAGCGATACTTTTTTCTACCATCTTGTCCGCTATCAACTTCCAAATGTGTCTGAGGAGTTTCTAGCTCTGAAGCTCTGGCTACCCCTTTTTGGTATTTATGGCCGTGAGTATGTGTATGTTACATACTCACTATCATATATTTTTTAAACTTTGAATGTATTTATACTTGATCTGTTATGAAACTTAGGGCGACCTCGGGTATACGCCCCGTCGCTCTGCCAATTGAGCTACCGTGTCAATGGCTGCCAGCGCGAAATTCTTCTATCCTTTATTCCTTTTACACGTTAAAGTAGTGTTTACGCATACCCGAGGTCGCGGGTTCGATTCCCGCCTGTGTCGAAATTTTTCTTTCCTTTATTTATTCTTAATTTATTAGTAATAATCCCCACATGAGGTTTTCATGAACAAAAAGATTTAAATTATGTATTATTTACAGTTTATTACTTATAATAATAATAATAAAAACTCTTTATTGTACATCACAAAAAAACAACAATTACAAAAAAAAGATCGGTACAAAAGCCAAAGTACAACTGGCGGTCTTATCACTAAGAGCGATCTCTTCCAGACAATCCATGAATGGAAAGATTTGCTGGATTAAAAACATGTTCGGTAGATGTCCAATAAATTAAACTGATTTGCTTAAAAATTTAAATTATTCGTCAAACTATTATCTATCTACTTAACCTAAGTTTACAGGGCTTTGCCCTTTTTTAGGGAGTAGGCTGTATATGTTCTTTGTAATTTGTTTTCATGTTTATTAAATTATCGTCATATTTATTATACTCACCGTTGTAATTACTATTTTATTCCAGCGCCACGAGCCCCAGAGGTCCCACACAATGAGAGAGCGTATGAGACCCTGCCTACCCACTGCGGAAACTAATCTTTGAACATACGATACAGACTATATGATCAGTACTTAAATTACATACATACATATACTCAGGACTATGAATCCCTAGAAGGGGTAGCCAGAGCTAAGGAATTAGAAATTCTTCAGCCACTTTTGGAAGTTGAGTGGAGAAAAGATGGAAAAAAAAGGTTGTTGGTGATGGGTCTCCAACCACATCGCCCAAAAATCTCTTAAAAGCCCCAACACCGTTAGTCGCCTCTTACGTACACCCACCGGAAGAAATGGGGTAGTGCTATTCTAAGTCGAGACTACACAGCAATACTTAAATTAGTTGAATTATAAACTCTTATTGCAATAAACATACATATACTCACGCCATTAATTCCCATCGGGGAGGGCAGAGACTATTGATCGCCACTTCGCACGATCCTGACAAACCTCTCTAGCTTCGTTTACATCCATCAATCTTTTCAAACATGCTCTTTTATTCTTCATACTGCGGACGCCAGCCTTTTTGAGCACACTCTCAATTTGGTCCAAGTGTGTAATGCGTGTGTTATTGCAATATGAAAAATGGTTAATGTGTCTGTATTTTAAATTTAGTTTTTCTTGCGAAAATATTGATTCACATAAAAACATTGCTGTAACGTGCCATATTTTCATGCATCTCACTTGGTTATAGAGAACTTAACTAAATAGAGAGGAAACTAAGAATGCCAATATACATACATATGTATATACATATACTCACGGCTGTAAATCCCTTAACGGGGTAGCCAGAGCTTTGGAATGAGAAATTCCTCAGCCACTTTTGGAAGTTGATTGGGGAAAAGATGGAAATAATAAATGTTTTTGGTGACGGGTCTCCAACCACATCGCCCAAAAATCACTTAAATAGCCCCTATACCCTTAGTCGCCTCTTACGATCACCCACGGGTAGAAATGGGGTAGTGTTATTCTAAGCCGACACTACACGGCAATGTCGATATCCGTAAGTGATTATCGACCGATTTCTGAATTGAGTTTTCCAGCTGAGAACAATTTAAGTATCGTTCTGTCGCATTGAAATCTTAACAACTGAATGAGACAAAAAGATACTTAAGTCGTTCTCAGCTTGAATACTCAATTCAGAAATCGGGCGTTAGTATATTTCAACCATTGATCTGAATACTAATGGATAAGAATAAGAAGTATACATACTAAATAAATTAAGTTATTTTGTACTTTAATAGGCAAGCAAATTTATATAGCTTTCTCTTTTTCTAAACGCAGACAAACATAAGAAAAAAAGAGCAAAATATCAGTCGTCAAATGCGTGCAGTATTCGCCATTTTGTGTCGTCGTCATAGAATAAAGAGTTCCAAGAATCCGCTCACGGCCATATCGATAGTCCTATCACATTGATTTCTACATTGGTACTCCAAACTTGCCGAAATATAGTAAATATCAAAGCTAAAGGACTGGGAATCACGTTTCTTCGGTTACTTTTGTTTATTTCCACTTATTTTCGATGATTCAAAGCTATTTTGTTTTGTTTAAAATTATGAATTTTTATTCGTCGCCATGTCGGTGTTGCAAGCGCAAAAAAAATATTCTACAATTTTTAATAAAATAGTATTGTGTTTAGGTAGAAATTCTGAAAGAATGTGTTTAAATAAAAAGAGCTCTACGTCTTTGACATTTACAACTCCACCTTCACAGCTTACTGCTGTTGTTCTTCTTAGTATATAATTAATGAACAGAAATTCTGATTAGTAGTTAATTTTAGCTGATTGGTTGATTCAATGTTCTGACTATTGGTCAAACATTTGCTTCGCTTAAGTCAAATGAAATCATTGATCTGTATATTAATGGATAAGAAGTATGGAAAGGCAAATAATTTTCGACGCAAAATGGCTGAAAACTAATGAAATGTTAGCAGAGGTTGTTTTTTTTGGCTGCTAAGCACTAAAATTAATAATACTACACACACTCGGCCAGATAATATTAATGCTGCAGTATTTCAAAACTATTTGGATTATTATATTTTCAAATGATAATAAATTTGAAGTTATGATTTTGTTCAAACACATACAACGTATTTTAACAATTAGTTTTTAGCAGAATCGATTCAGCAATTTTTGTACTGAACAACGTTTGGTTTCCGCTCTATTTATTTTAGTCCTCTATGCGCATTTATAAATTCTATTAACATATAAGAAAAAAAATGCTTTAAAAGTATTGTCAGTAATATAATAATAATGCAATTATTTTGTATTTCTTATAAATATTATTTAAGAGTACTTATATTAATATTGAAAAAAGCTTCTAACCAAAAATTTACTCTGAAATGTCAAATTATATTTTATTAACGAACTAATAAACACTTCTCTCTAGATATCTCTTCAATGTATATTGTTAGTGCCTATATTCACCCCTTAAGGTATAGCTACTTATAAATAGATAACGTATTATCATTAAATTAAAAGTGATTGATATTTTTAATTCAGCAATTTAATTTTAAGTTTACAAGGTGTAGTAATTTGGGAAAGGTATACTTTAGTTGGACTGTGACATTTTTAAATGCAATTTGTGAGTTAATAGAATTAATTTGAACAGAAAAAATGCTTATAAAGAAAATTCTGCCAATCCTATACTACAGTGACCTATGTCAAAATTTTGATGAATTGAGTTACAATACTTCACAGACCTTAAAAAGCATGCTCTACAACATAGGCACGAGAAAACACCCGTATTCTTAATACAAAAAAGGTTCAATTTCACTTAGGTCTTTATCGTCTCGTATTCATATGTTGTTGAGCATGATTTTAAGGTCTGTGTAGTATTGTAACTAAACACAGCAAAAGTTTGACATAGTTTACTGTAGTATTAAGCGTTTGTAATTCTTCAGCCACTTTTGAAATGAAAGTGGGGCATAAGATTGTAAATTAAATGTTTTTGTGATGGGTCTCCAACCGCATCGCCCAAAAACCACTTTTCAAAAGCCTCATACCCTTAGTCACCTACGGGGTAGTCGAAACGGGGTAGTGCCATTCAAGCTGATTACACATCTAAAACTGTCGGTGATGATGTGAATTCACATTTTTATTTGCCATCACCAATATTTAAATTTAACATTAAAAATACTAACATTAATATATTTGCCAAAATCACTACACCATGTATAGATGTAATAAAAATACTATAGTACATATTTTTTGTTGAAAATAATATTTTTAATAGCGGGAAGAGATGGTGCTATCAGTGTTGGGAAAATATTTTACATACAAACAGAGGTTATTTTTCTGGTTTAAAAAAAATATAAGTTTTGATCAGTTAAGTAACTCTCTATTGCATATTTTTACTTAAATAATTGTGTATTGAAGCAATGAAAAATTACTATTTTGTGTCATTTATATATATTATCTACAGCAAGGCGATTATGAGCTTAAGTAAAAATTTTATTCTGGGTCGGGCCTACACCAATTTGTCTTTTCTAAAGACATATGTGTGGTTAATTTATCATGGCTGTTAACGGTGACGGAAAACATCGTGAGGAAACCCACATGGCTGAGTTTTACTTAGTCATGTGACAGTGTGTTCGTACAAAACGGCGATAGGCCTGCCCCCTATCACGTGAGTACACTGTCCATGCAAAACGTGGGTACTCTGAACACCAGGTGACAAAGTCACGTGATGTTCAGAAGTATTAGTACCTCTGCCAACCCCTTCGGGGATATTCGGCGTGAACGTTTATGTTATGTTATATTATGTTATGTAAAAATTTTATATTTTATATTTCTGTAAGTTTAAAACTTTAATTTAACACATTTTTATTTTTTTTAATGTCATGGTTTAATTTCTTGCAATTCTTATTCAAACACGTTTAGAAGATGTACAAATTCAACGCGAAACAGGCTCAGCCTAGTGCGTGAGAAAATGTATTGTTAAGAGATATATGTACAGTGATATTGGAAACAATAAACGATATATTTATGATGATCAGTAAATAGTTGTGTAAAATATAGTCCCAAGTCTCAATGTTGATGTGTTCTGATTAAAAATAATAAACAGTGAACGAATAAATTTGTGTTTTATTTACCCATTTACCCCCGACTTTTGTATTTCGCAACCTAACTCCTGCTAAACGGTATATCCGACCTCAACCAACTTTTGTATGATGGTCAAAGGCATCAAGGTTATGACGGAGAGATTTTTCGAATAAATGTTACCATTGAGGAATGATCACCTTTTAAAGCTTCCCATCTAAGTTTATGGGAAACTTTCTTAAACAAATCTGCTGTCTAATAAATAAAGAATAAATAAAGGAAAAAAAATCTCGACACAGGCGGGAATCAAACCCGCGACCTCGGGTATACGCCCCGGTCGATATTTTTCTTTCCTTTATTTATTAGTAATAATCCCCACATGAGGTTTTCATGAACAAAAACATTAAAAAAATCTGCTGTCTCTTTAATTTTGTTCAGCTTCGCTCCAAATTACGGCATGCGAAGCTTTTTTGCCCACCTTGTAACAAATTCCATGAAGTCAGCAGCTGTAGTGCTAGCACGATCGACATTTTAACTAGATTACGTGTTCTATAAAACAGACGTCTCTTTCACGCTTGCATAGTATCGTATACTTTTATCTCGTTCAAATTAATGGACAAACTTACGATAAAATTGCGATTTCGCTAGGGGTACTATCTTTATATATTATTTCTGTAAGCCTCTTTCTTGCCCGGAAGCCTGTGACGCGATGAGTTAAGCTAGAAATTTGGTTCAGGTATCGTTTTGTACAGTTCGCGGCCGTGGTGTGCACAACACATCTGATGTAACTGGATTAAGTTAATTGTTACAGAATTTCAAAGTTTCGATTTTGGCCCATAGGCTTTGCTTGAGTGTCATAAGCGCGCGCAAACTTTAGTCGATCAGAGATGCGCTGTGATTGGTCGGATTTTTTTCAAACCGGCCAATCAGAAAAATTCACTAGAAATTCAAAAGAGCTGCGCTGTGATTGGTCGGGAATACCTCATGATTCATTTTTTTGCCTTCCCCGTTCATACATGCATACATAGATATACTCACGGCCATACATACGAAAAAGGGGTTTACCAGAGCTTTAAAGCTAGAAACTCCTCAGCCACATTTGGAAGTTGATAAGATGGTAGAAATAAAGTATCGTTGGTGATGGGTCTCCAACCGCATCGCCGAAATACCACTTAAAGAAGCCCCGTACCCTTAGTCGCCAATTACGAACACCCATGTATGATGAAATCGGGTAGTGCTGTAATAACAAAATATAGACCTATATTAAATGAACAATGTATTAACTGTGTTTAGTTGATAAGAAATTTCTGTTTAAAATCGCTTTGAAAATTAGTATTTTTTTGTCATAAAAAGCAAACGACGAAAAAATATCATTGTGGGGTATCCGTAAGAGATAGACATATAGAATAGAATAGATTAACTCTTTATTGCACATCAAACACAAATTTAGAAAAATAATAATATGATCAAACAGTTTACAGTGAGGTACAATTGGCGGTCTTATCGCTAAAAGCGATCTCTTCCAGACAATCTTCGGATGTACCATATTTATTATACATTATCTACCATATTATATACCATCGCGGAGTTTTCTGCAGACCTTTTCAATGTGTACAATAGCTTAGTACATTATTTTGATAAATCTCGTACGGCTCAGCCGAAGTGTGCTGAAAGTGGCTGTAGAATTTCTTATTGTCTCTTTAAGGGGTTTATAGCCGTGAGTCCATGTATGTATACCTTGTGGCGCGCTGTCAGCAGAGAATGGAGCACACTACATAGAAACGTTGACAGAGCAAGGAGCATCACATTCAACAAAAACACGTGACCAGTCCATTAACGTCACACTCGTCATTCGGAATCGCCATACAAATATTACGACGTGGCAACGTTTTTTTTTAAAGATTTGACTTTTAAAGAAGACTATGTGTGGTAAAGTCATGGTTGTTAACGGTGAGGGAAAACATCTTGAGGAAACCCACATAAGTTGTGCTTAGTCATGTGACAGTGTATTCATACAAAACGGCGATAAGCCTGCCCCATATCACGTGACTACACTGTCCAAGCAAAACGTGGGTACTCTGACCACCAGGTGACAATGTGACGTGATGTTCAGAAGTATTAGTACCTCTGCCAACCTCTTCGGGGATATTCGACGTTAACCTACCCGTTGCAGACCCTATGATTTGTGCGGTTTCACCATGACTTTATGTGTCTAGCCTATCTACCTGGACCGCGCGTTCCAGGCACATCACCGCAATGGCGCAAATATGTGAATGGCATTGTGTATTCATAATTAGTATTATATTGTTTGTATTGGTCTGACAATCTTCCAATGAAAATAATAAAATAAAATCTCTTTTTCACAAACCGAAGACTAATGTTTTTTTTTATAAATTTCAGAATGTATACTAGACAGAGAGGAAGCGAGAGAAGTATGATAGATTTTGTAATAGTGGATGAAAGATTAGAGGCAAAAGTTGTTGACACCAGAGTCTTCAGGGGGCTAACGTGGAATCTATATAAGCATATTGGCGTCACAGGGCTAAAGCGAATCAAAAATCATCAACCGAATTGGCGAGAATAAAAGTGGACAATTGTAAAGTTAATAAAATAGAGATGAGTACCTACGTGAGAAATTTGGACTAGGTTGCGTGGAAATAATGGATGATGTAAAAAATGAGAAAGCATGGGATGAGCTCAAATCTACTGTTAAAAAGTGGCTGAGAAGTTTTTTATCCTCAAGCTGTAGCTACCCCTTCTAGGGATTTATAGCCGTGAGTATATTGTATGTATGTACAAAATTTATGAAAGTTTCATATTCACTTTAATCTCCAGCAATTCCTGTTCCCGTAAGAATTTACGTCAACACTTTTTTTTAATCGACTTAAAAAAAAGGAGGGTCTCAGTTCGATTGTTTGTATGTATGTTTGTCAGCAATTATCTCATGTTTGGCAAAGGCTAAATCTATTTGGATGCGATTTTCAGAAAAATATTTGTTACATTCAGGAAAAGGTTTTAGTGTTTTAACCGACTAAAAAAATTAGGTTGTGTGTTTTTGTATGTATGTATGTTTGAAGAGACTTCCTACGAAATTTCAACCTGATAAAATCAAAATTGCGGAAGTTTCATTGTGAAAATTCCAAGTTTTTTTCTTAGTGTCCATTTAAAGCACTGAAACTATCTACATAGTAGCAACGGAAAGATTTTATATATGGAGATATTAATTCTTCAAAGTATCAAAACTTGGATATACTATAAGGGGCAGTCATAAAGGTCGATAGTGGCGTGTCCGTTAATTATTATATACGGATGTTATTTCTACTGCATATTCATAATTATATTTTAATTTGTTACCGCATGCCGTCCGCATGTATGAAAAGAATGATGGATGTAAAAGAAGGGTAGGTTTAAAAGAGAGGTTTACCAGGATCGTACGAAGTCGCGATCATTAGTCTCTGGTCATAGGCCTATATCTATACTACCAGTTATGAGCAAAATATTTGAAAAACTTATGCTTAATCAACTGCTCTTGCATTTTAGTTCCAACAATTTGTTTCCCCCGAAACAATTTGGTTTCACGAAAGGCCGCTCTACCACTGACGCAGGCGTTGCCCTAATTTAACATATTTTTGGGTCGTGGGAACTTAAAAATGATGCAAACGGTTTGTTCTGCGATCTTACAAAAGCGTTTGATTGTGCAGATCATAATATTTTATTCATAAAATTGGAACATTATGGCATCGAAGCTGACGCACTTAAATTAATAAAGTCCTACTTCTCAGACCGACTACAAAAATTGCAAATCGATAAAATAAAATCATCTGGATCTCATGAAAAAAAAGGTTGTCCCACAAGGATCTATATTTGGCCCATTTTTGTTTCTAGTATATATAAATGATTTGCGGTTCATGGTCGAGAAAAGGTCTGAAATTGTATTATTTGCTGATGATACATCTTTAATTTTTGACGTTAAAAGGAATTCGGAAAATATTGACGATGTAAATAATGCAATTTCCCAAATTCAAACATGGTTTGCTTCAAATAATCTTGTACTAAATGACAAAAAAAAACTAAATATATTAAGTTTGCATTACCAAATGTTAAAAGTGTTGACAATGAAATTACATTAAATAATGAAAAAATAGCATTTACGGATAGCGCAGTTCACTTAGAGATACATCTAGACTCAAAGCGCGACTAAAGCCCCCACATTAGCGCGCTAGCTGGCAGGCTAAGCAGTGCTGCCTATGCCGTTAGTAAAATAAGACATTTAACTGATGTACAGACCGCTAGTTTAGTTTACTATATTTATTTTCATAGCATCATGGCATTTTACTCTGGGGCCGAGCTGCTGATGTTGGGTCCATATTTATTCTACAGAAAAGACCAATAAGAGCTATTTAAAATTAAGGTTCACGAGATTCCCTTAGATAATTGTTTAAAACCATAAATATAATGACACTGCCATGTCAATATATATATATGAAAATATCATGTATGTAAGAAGAATTTTGAAAGCATTTTCCAAAAACTGTGACAGACATACTATAGAGCAAGAGCCCGCGACGGCCAGACCTTAGTTATAGTATAAAGTCTAAAAGTTTCTCTGTGTATGCCCACTATACAGGTAAGAACGATCCCAGGCTATGAAACTTGGGTCGCCCCGGCTTTGGCAGGTAACAGGTAGTAAAGGTGTGTAAAAATGTATCTCAAATTAGGTATAGTATAAAGCTTAGTTTTCATATATTTTATTAGTGGTGATCTTAGAAATCGCCTCGTCCACAGCCAGACACTTAGTACAGTTGCAACCCCCTGCTAGACACCCTTAAAGTACGGTTAATTTTATTGATACTTTAGTTATAGTATAAAATCTGAATTTTATATATGTTATTTGGAGAACTATAAAATGATGTTTCCTCAGTAGCCAGACAATTTGTATGGTTCCCCTATATTGCCAGACACGTTAAAGGTCTATTCGCTAGGTGCAAAGTAGGGGGTGGGGGAACACGAATCGATCACAGCGCGCACTGTGGCAAAAAAAGGAACATTCGGCGGCTAATCAAGTGTAATTGAAATGATGGAAAATATTCATAGTACTAAAATTGACAAATAATGCCAAGTTAATATATTTTCGCGTATCGGAAATGAAGGAAAAACATTCATCTGCAATATTTATACATATAGTGGCAAAGATATATGTTACTCTGAAGTTAAACTGAAATATCAAGCAATTCGAAGATTATCAAGTTTGGCAAAAAAAACCAAGCACCAAGGATGTAATACTATTGTAAAGACTTTTGCTCATCGAGCAACCTTTCTTACGAATGCCGGCCTGCTTTCATCCAAATTACAGTAACACTAGAGTCATTATTGATTGTACAGAGTTTCAAGTAGAAATACCATCTACAGTTGATAAGCGTGTGTGGTGGTATTCACACTACAAGGAAGGATTTACTGCAAAGGTGCTCATAGGTATTACACCAGTTGGCTTCATTCCTCTATATCAAAAGTGGCCGGTGGAAGGAAAAGCTATGCTCAAATAATCGATTACGATGTACTTACTTCTCGTGAAGTCAGCGATGAGAAAGTCCGTGTATACTATCTGTAATTTATTTATAGTCACTTTATACGCCGTGCCGGCCGTAGTTGCCGTATAGTGCCGGCTTAGAATGTCGCTACCTCTTTCTACCCACGGGTGTCGTAAGAGGCGACTAAGGGTATTGGGGCTTTTTATTGGATTTTTGGGCGATGCGCTTGGAGACCCATCACCAAAAACCTTTATTTTTAACATCATAACGGTTGGGTACTGGAAAATGACCAATACCATTTTAAATGGTTTGAAGGGGATCAGCTACCAAATTATGTCAGTGATTTTTTAACAACGACGAAGAAGGAGATATTGACGGCGACCGATCGACAGACAGAAGTAGCAGTGATGAGGATGATGAAGATATCGGCGAGGACGATGAAAGTAATTGAATATTTTTTTAAATTTCATAATATTATTAATACATGTTTAAAATATTATTCTTTTACTTTGTATACCCTAGCTATAATTATAATTAAACTCATTTTTCATTGAATATTTTACTATCACAATAATTATTCCCTCCTTATAGTATATAAAAAATTGTTTGCAAAATATTGTAAATTTTATTGACTTAAATATTTAAATTAAGCATATAAAACTCTACAACCCATTACGCATATGCCCCTCGCGCTCGCACCTACAATAGACCTTTAACGTGTCTGGCAATATAGGGGAACCATACAAATTGTCTGGCTACTGAGGAAACATCATTTTATAGTTCTCCAAATAACATATATAAAATTCAGATTTTATACTATAACTAAAGTATCAATAAAATTAACCGTACTTTAAGGGTGTCTGGCAGGGGGTTGCAACTGTACTAAGTGTCTGGCTGTGGACGAGGCGATTTCTAAGATCACCACTAATAAAATATATGAAAACTAAGCTTTATACTATACCTAATTTGAGATACATTTTTACACACCTTTACTACCTGTTACCTGCCAAAGCCGGGGCGACCCAAGTTTCATAGCCTGGGATCGTTCTTACCTGTATAGTGGGCATACACAGAGAAACTTTTAGACTTTATACTATAAGTAAGGTCTGGCCGTCGCGGGCTCTTAGACTACTAGAAGTCTTAGAGATACCTAATAATAAAATTTCAATTGAAAAGAACAGATTGTCAAAAATAAATACATCTTTTATGGGGTCATGTATAAAATTTTATAATAAAATACCTGATGACATTTTGAATCTAACAAAAGAGAAATTCAAAGTAATTATAAAACGCAGTCTTCATTTAAAAGCTTATTACAGTTTAAATGATTATATGATAGATGAAACTGCTTGGTGTCACCAGGGCTCTATTCAGGATATTTCCAGACATACACCAATATTGTAATATGAATAAGAAAAGATGTGTGTTGCTGAGTTTTTTACGAGTTCTTCTCGCAACAATACACCTTCCGAATCCAAAGTAGAGTCAGTAGAGTAAGATTTAACTTATACGTAAGTTTGTGACGTTCAACAAATAGAGAACAATTCTTTTTATTTAGAAATAAATATTTTTTATCTTTATCTTTTTTTATCTGCCTACCCCAACGGAAAATAATGGCGTGAGTATATGTATGTATGTTTGCCGTCCGCCTCGTATAAATTGTATGACTGAACCTGACTGAAAAAAGCTTGGATGTAGGTATCTTCGATATCCTAAAGCTGGCAACATAATTTCGTAGAAACGTCAAACGTCAATCAAATCTAATCGACAACAAAACCCAGCTGATTCGTGAACTTACTATGTTGTGCATACTATTGCGTGTCCCATTACGAATTAAAATTATTTAAATTAAATAATTGAACTTGTTGTTTATACTGCAGCTACTTTGTGCATTAGTGAAACAAAGGCCAATATCAAACTGTGTATCAAAAAAAATGCGAGTCATTATGAACAACTAGTATGATTATCGTGAAAAAACCACGAGAAATAATTGGTTATTTTCCAATTTTCATCTGAAAAATGGTGCTCAAATAGTAAGTATCTAATCAACATCTCTTACAATCTTTAATTGGGTTCTGAACAATGTTCAAGGTTAGTAGACTTTGCCCTCTAATTATATGTACTACAACTATTTTTAATATTATTTACAATCACGAACCGTTGATAAGAGAAATACCTCAATGAGTTACACAATGAAACAAACAATGCGGTCTTATGTTTTATCTTTTATTTGTTGAATAGAATAGTGAAATAACAATAAGCCATTTTTGATGGTATTTGCTTTTAAACTTTAAAACAATAATATACAATGTAATAATCATAGATTAAGGTTATTCTGTACAAATATTTATTTCCTTAGTACATAAATGTATGATATAAATAAATAAATAAAAGTTTATTAGTACTTACTTAGCTGGAAATAACGTGCTTGAATTAAAGCAATCTGTGGCAAACAAGATGTGAAATTTTAGCATATTTTTATATAAAACGGAGTCTGTTGAGCTTTACTGTAGTTTAAAACTATAATTACAAAAATATATACAATGTGTAGTCTAGTAGTAAGGGAGCTAGACTAGGGGTGATGGTTGGATCTCAGCTAAGGACTTATCTTTTTATGATAATTGTATGTCATTGATAGCATTTTAAGGTATTATATTAATTGGTATGGCATAGCATTACTATATTTACTTTTCTTACTTACATACATACTCATGGCTATAAGACCTTATAAAGGGTAGCCATCTTCAGAAGTAAGTATCTTATTTAGGTATATTTTATTATCATAAAATATTGTTAACATTATTTCCTAAAAATCTCTGTGCATATTTTGTAATCTTTTAGTGTTTGCTTGGTCTGGTGGGAATGACAATATAATTAATTTAACTTACTTAATTTCATCTGTATAAATTATCCATATTTCAACTGATGTATAATTGTTTTGTTTTCATTAGTTATTTTAATTTGCGTTTTTCTGTATCGTCTGTATAACAATTAGTAGAAACTTTATAGGTCAAGAACTTCTCTGTATTTTTATCTTATTTGAAATATCGTGTACCGTTTGTTTCTCGAATAAATAAATAATAAATTCCTTAGCCACTTTTGAAATCTGTGCCGGGAAACTACATAAAACAAAGTTTTTTGGTGAAGAGCCTCCAACCGCATTGCCCAAAAATCACTCAAAAAATAACCTAAGCTACCTCTTACAAAAACCAACAAGAAGAAATGGGGTAGTAAAAAGATGGTAAAATTAAGGTTGTTGGTGATGGGTCTCTACCCACATCACCTAAAAATCCATTAAGTTCCCCAATCAATTGCAGCACTACAAAGTCTGCTGGATCAGCTAGTTATTTTATAATTTTTTTGAAATTAATCAAGCTGTTTATAAAGTTATATCCTTATAACCAATATTGATGACAGAATAGAAATAACACTTGACAACATCCATGGCTGCTTGGATAGGTGACTAGCTTTTCAAACTTATTTAAAACTGACATTGTAAATGTATTGTTAAGTTAGTATCCCGTAATTTAGTTAGTCATTAAGTTATACTTAGTTTGGGGCTAATTTGCTCTATGTAAAATATGTCCATATATTTTCATTTATTTATTTAATATGAATAATAATAATGCCGTGTAGTGTCGGCTTAGAATAGCACTACCCCATTTCTTCAGGTGTGTGTACATAACAGGCAACTAACGGTATTGGGGCTTTTAAAGGATTTTTGGGCAATGCGGTTTGAGACCCATCACCAACAACCTTTATTTTACCATCTTTTCCACACTTAAATTTCCAAAAGTGGCTGACAAATTATTAATTCCTTAGCTCTGGCTACCCCTTCTAGGGATCTATAGCCGTGAGTATATGTATGTATGTATGTATGTTAACATTGCCTTTTTACATAATTTCAGATAATAATCAAGTGATGTAGTGTAAGCAAAACAGATATAGAAAAATGGTGGCGGTACATAGCGAGGTGGTGCAACCAGGTAAAATATATCTTATTATTATTATAGAACGATAGAAAACATTCTTATAAAGGCGGGGGTCCGAAGTGAGAAGAATAAAAGAGCATGTATGAGAAGAATAATGAATGTAAGGGAAGCAAGAGAGGTTTGTCAAGATCGTACTAAGTAGCGATCGATAGTCTCTACCTACCCCAATGGGAATAATGGGCGTGAGTATAAGTAAGTAAGTGAAAGTTCAGATGTTTGTGGCCAAAAGGCTCCTCAAGTATTGTATAAAGTATAATGAATGAAATTTGGCAGAATGCTAGATAATGACCCAAATTAGCAAATATGATACTTTTCATCCAGGAGAAATTTTACCAATAAAAGATTTACGGCTGATTGAACTAAGAGTACTGGAAAAAACGCCTAAAATTTTGTCATAAGCAAATTTGATCGTACGAAGTCTGTCGGGTCAGCTAGTATATGTATATTTAAATATATCACTGGTACTTCTACTCCTAAACTGATGTTCATTGTACCATTAATAACGTGACATTATTGTCGGCTGGTGTTCAGAGTACCCATGTTTAGCCGGTAGGCCTGCCCCCGGTCACGTGAGTACACAGTCCAAGCAAAACGTGGGTACTCTGGAAACCAGGTGACAATGTCACGTGATGTTCAGAAGTATTAGTACCTCTGCCAACCCATTTGGGGAATTTGAGTTATTTAAGTAACTTATATACCCATAAATAAAAGATGTTATTAAAGGAAAGAAAAATTTCGAGACTGGCGGGGTTCGAACCCGCGACCTTCGGGTATACGCCCCCGTCGCCTGTGTCCCAGTGTCGAAATTTTTCTTTCCATAATAACATCTTTTATTTATGAGTAATAATCCCCACATGAGGAATTCATGTCAAAAAACATTAAACTTATATACCGCGATGTAAAATGTGTATGGCGAGTCTTGATGACGCGTGTGACGTATATTGCTTCGTTACGTGTTGCTGTGGAATGTGATTCTTCTTGCACTGTCAGCGTTTCTATGTAGTGCGCGTCGTTGTGTACTGACAGCGCGTCGCTACAAACTGCCATACAAAACTATGCCACAATATATGTAATAATTTTGTTTGTTTCGTTAATTCCAATAATTAAATTTTTAAATATGATTACAGTATGTCAAATAAATATAAAATTATATTTCATTTTGATATTTACACGCCGGTCTTCGGCAGAACATGTAAAATAAAGCACTTATAAAATTTATTTGTCAACCATTTTACACATTTTTTATTTAATTTATTTACATAACATAACATAACATAAACGTTCACGCCGTTTATCCCCGAAGGGGTTGGCAGAGGTACCAATACTCCTGAACTCACATGGCAAGCGCCATCTAGTTTCCAGAGAAGGTACCCACGTTTTGCTTAGACAGTGTACTCACGTGATAGGGGGCAGGCCTATCGCCGTTTTATACGAATACACTGTCACATGACTAAGTACAACTCAGCCATGTGGGTTTCCTCACGATGTTTTCCCTCACCGTTAGCAACCATGACAAATTGACCACACATATGACTTTAGAAAAGACAAATTGGTGTAGGCCCGTCCCAGGATTGGAACTCACGCCCTTCTGTTTTCGGGCGGGTGTTCTACCCACTGGACTATCATGTCGCTTAATTTATTTATTTGCTCAAAAACAGGTTGCTTACAACAAGATAATAAATTCAATTTATACATTTCCGACCAACATAAAAACTTTTGAGTCGATATGCCTGAACATAATTAGAATGTTTTTGTTCATTCCTCATGTGAGGATTATTTCTAATATATAAAGGAAAGAAACTTTCTAATTATGTGATAGTGAGGCGTTCTCAACATTTGCATTCCATCTGAAAAGGTAGATAAGTGTCCTTCCGAATTGGTAAAAAAATTGGAGGTAGGGAACGCAAACACAACTTAAAAAGTGTAAAAGATTATTCTATACCTCTTTGTCATATTATCAACATATCACTAATGGAAGAGACCTTTCCGGAACGTTTAAAACTATCCGTTATTAAGCCATTACACAAATCCGGCGATAGAAAAAAAATAAAAAACTATAGACCTATCTCTCTTATTCCGATTCTTTCAAAAGTTTTAGAGAAGGTTATGTACATAAAAATTTATGCATATTTAAACAAACACTGTACTTTAGTACCAAACCAATTTGGTTTTGGAAAAGGATCCTCTACAACACTGGCATGTTTTAGCCTAATAAAAAATATTACCAATTGCCTAAACACTAAAACTCCGGTAGTAGGGTTGTCATTAGATATGACCAAAGCGTTCGATTTTGTTTTTCACCCAAGAATGTTGATAAAGCTTGAGAGACTTGGGATCCGAGGACAAATGGATTGAAACAAATCTGACAAATAGACAACAATGCGTAGAAATATCGAAAATAAATGCTCATCATCTAAACACTCATAGTTCCGAGTATAAAATTGTTAAACATGGTGTGCCTCAGGGTAGCATTCTGGGGCCCCTACTATTTCTTATATATATTAATGATCTACCGGAAGCGACAAAACACAAATGTACTTTATATGCTGACGATACAACGGTAATTGTTAAATGTAGTTACCTTAATTTATTTGAAAATGACATTAATAAAACCCTAAATGACTGCTGCTGGCTAATAAATAACAATCTGACCCTGAATAATTCAAAAACCGAATTTATTCAATTTAGAACACATAAAAGACCGACATTAAAATTAAACGTTAAAATTGGAAACGATCTTATTAGAGAAGTTTCATCAACAAAATTTTTGGGTTTTAATTTGGATTGCTTTTGTGATTTGAAAGTACATATAGATAATTTATGCATTAAATTAGATAAATACCTATACGTTTTGTACAGGATCAAATACGTAGTATCAGATCAGGCGGCTCTTACATGCTATCATAGGTATGTTGCATCGGTTCTACGATATGGAATCATTTTATGGGGTAGTTCGGTTGACGCAGATAGAGCATCCAAATTCCAAAAAAAAATGTATGAGGATACTATGTTCCGCTAGTTATTTGGACAGTTGTATTCCTCTTTTCAAGAAACTACGAATACTTCCTCTCCCTTCTTTATATATAAACGAACTTTTATTGTTTGTTTACAAAAACCCGTCATTGTTCGAATTAACACCGCCAAAAACCAGACCACAGAGGGACAATCATAACATTCAGTACAAATACTCTGCAGTAAAATGCTTGACTATATGTCGCAGGAATTCCTATGATATGGCCGTTAAACTGTATAATGCCATAAGTTACGATTTGAATGATGAATCTAATTCAATTCAAAACAAAACTGTTTAATTATCTTGTAGTAAATTGCTTTTATAATTTCAATGATTTTTTCAACATATGTGACATTTAAAAATTATATTTGACATGACCTATTGACATGATATATTTTTAATGTATAATTATTTCCTCAATTTTAATTTCTTATTATGTGTGTTTTTATTTTAATTGTATTGTAATTATTATTTTATCTTTTTTTGACATTTGAGATAACATTGATATTGTAATATAGTATGATTTTTTGGATTGACTAGATAGGGCTATTAGGACATGAATATTTACACGCTTAATGGCAGAACAAGCTCAGGACATAATTTTAAATAAGAACTTGTCAAAACTCTTGTTTTCGTAAATAAAGCATTTTTATTTTTTTATTTATTTAAGAAACAAAGGAAAGAATAATTTTGCACTAGAAGCCATTGACACTTTAGTTCAATTGTTAGAGCGACGGGGGCGTATACCCGGAGGTCGCGGGTTCGATCCCGGCTGGTGTCGAAGTTTTTGTTTCCTTTATTTATGTCTTAATATGTTTCTGGTAAATTTATGCTTTTTATTCAGATATTTATTATAAGATTGTGTCGGCTTAGAATAGCACTACCCCATTTCTTGCATTGGGTGTACGTAAGAGGCGACTAACGGTATTGGGGCTTTTAAGGGATTTTTGGGCGATGCGGTTGGAGACCCATCACCAACAACCTTTACTTTACCATCTTTTCCCCACTCAACTTTCCAAAAGTGGCTGAAGAATTTCTAATTTCTTAGCTGTGGCTACCCCTTCTAGGGATTTATAGCCGTGAGTATATGTATGTATGTTATTTATTATAATCCCAGCGGTGATATCGTCGCGGGCGACGTCGGTGGCGGTGTCGCTGTCGGCGGGCGCGGCGGCGGGTGCGGTGGCCAAGACCGTGATCGCGCCGCTGGACCGGACCAAGATCGTCTTTCAAGTGTCGTGAGTGCTTTACTGACCTAGCGTGTTGTCTTTAGATTAAGAGAGAAACTGTTTGCATACATATATGTAACATTAATATTAAATACAAACATACATATACTCACGGCTATAAATCCTTTAACGGGGTAGCCAGAGCTTTGGAGTGAGAAATTCCTCAGCCACTTTTGGAAGTTGATTGGGGAAAAGATGGTAATAATAAATGATTTTGGTGACGGGTCTCCAACCACATCGCCCAGAAATCACTTAAAAAGCCCCTATACGCCTCTTAAGATCACCCACGGGTAGAAATGGGGTAGTGTTATTCTAAGCCGACACTACACGGCAAATAATAATATTAAATATTGTTATCTATTAAGCATGAACAATAAAAGAGCACGTATGAAAAGATTGATGGATGTAGACGAAGCTAGAGAGGTTTGCCAGGATCGTGTGGGATAGTAGTAGTAGTAATGGGAATTAATGGCTTGATTTAAATCATTTTGTTCATGAAAACCTCATGTGGGGATAATTACTAATAAATAAAGAATAAATAAAGGAAAGAAACATTTCGTGAATCGAACCTGCGACCTCGGTATACGCCCCCGTCGCTCTGCCAATTAAGCTACCGTGTCGTGACGGTGAAGTTGCGTGGGGAAAAGATGGTGAAATAAAGGTTGTTGGTGACAGGTCTCCAACCGCATCGCCCAAAATCCCTTTAAAGCCCCCAATACCGTTAGTCGCCTCTTACGTACACCCACCGGAAGAAATGGGGTAGTGCTATTCTAAGCCGATACTACACAGCCATATATAACTCAACTTCCAAAAGTGGCTGAGGAATTTATTATTTCTCACCTCTGGCTACCCCTTTTAGGGATTTATAGTATATGTATGTATGTATGTGTATTATATCATATTCAATATATATGGTTGAGTTATCCCATAATACAAGTTTCCCGGAGAACCGTCACCAAAAACATTTATTATTACCATCTTTTTCCCAATCAATTTCCAAAAGTGGTTGAGGAATTTTTCATTCCAAAGCTCTGGCTACCCCGTTAAGGGATTTATAGCCTTGAGTATATTTATGTAATCTTCTAATCTTATTAACCCTAAACATTCCACAGCTCCCAAAAGTTTTCGATCGTGGCAGCATTCCGCTGGCTGTACACGGAGTACGGGCAGTCCGGGCTGCTGTCGCTGTGGCGCGGCAACTCGGCCACGATGCTGCGCGTGCTGCCGTACGCCGCCGTGCAGTTCGCCGCCTACGAGCAGTGGAAGCGGGCGCTCGGCATCGACGACCCCGTGGTGGCCAGGTCCGTATGGGGGAAATGTGGGGATTTTGGTGTAAGATGCTGTCGGATTTTGGTTGAAGAGTCTCTAAGATGTTCAAGTTGTGTCTAAATTCTTCAGAAGGTGTCTTAATTCTTCAGGATTGCTGAAATTGTGCCCAAATTTTTCAAATATCTAACAACATCCCAATTTTTTCAAAACACTGTCGCTATCCACAAAGTATCACTCGCTGCTATATCTGTAGCCAATATCACTCAAATGATGTCTAAATTCTCCAATATACGAGGGCGGGTCAATAAGTCCGTGACTTTTTGAATTTCTGACCTCTTTACTGAAACAGCAACACTGCTCCTGTGAACAGGCATCTGTCAGTTGACTCCTGTCTAAATTTTAACTTGCTGCGTCAGTTAGTTTGTGTTTGACAGCTATTTTTATCAGACTACTCACAAATTTGAGGAGAAAATGAAAAAAAGTGAATTTCGTGTGCTTATTAAGCATTATTTCTTGCGAAAAAAAACCATTACCGAGACCAAGGCCAAGCTTGATAAATACTATGGGGACTCTGCACCATCGATTTCAACGGTATAAAAGTGGTTTACTGAATTTCGTTGTGGCCGTACAAGCACTGAAGATGCCAAACGTCCTGGACGCCCAGTTGAGGTCTCTACACCCGCAACAATCGAAAAAATTCACGATATGGTGTTGGCCGACCGAAGATTAAAAGTGCGAGAGATTGTGGAAGCCGTAGGGACCTCGCATGGCTCAGTGGTTTCAATTTTGAATGATCACTTGGGCATGAGAAACCTTTCCGCAAGATGGGTGCCGCGTTTGCTCACAGTCGACCACAAACGCAATCGTGTAACAACTTCACAGGAAGTTTTGGCGTTGTTTAATCGCAATGTGGCGGAGTTTTTGCGCCGTTTTGTAAATGTGGACGAAACATGGATCCATCACAACACACCAGAGACCAAACAACAGTCAAAACAGTGGGTTTCCAAGGGTGAATCGGCGCCAAAGAAGGCCAAGGTGGGTTTGTCAGCCAATAAAGTTATGGCGACTGTTTTTTGGGATACACGCGGGATAATCCACATTGACTACCTACAAAAAGGAAGAACAATCAATGGGGAATATTATGCCAACTTATTGGACCGATTCAATGACGATTTGAAAAAAAACCGACCTCATTTGGCCATGAAAAAAGTTCTTTTCCACCAAGACAATGCAAGGGTGTACACATGTGCAGTTGCCATGGCAAAAATCCATGAATTGGGCTATTAATTGCTCCCTCATCCGCCCTATTCTTCAGATTTGGCTCCGAGCGACTACTACTTGTTCCCAAACCTGAAGAAATGGCTCGGTGGACTTCAATGATGAAGTCATCTCGCAAACAAAGGCCTATTTTGAGGACCTCGACAAATCAATTTTTTTGGAAGGGATAAAAAAATTGGAGAAGCGTTGGACAAAATGTATAGAGCTCAAGGGAGACTACGTTGAAAAATAAAATTATTTTGTTATCAAGAAATCTGTGTTTTATTCCAAAAGTCACGGACTTATTGACCCGTCTCGTAATACCTATTTCTGCAAGATACTATCCTTGATACGTGCTATGCCACACAAACACACTCATACACGCTATCATACTATAATATATCCATACATAGTATCATTCAATGCAATCTTTGTAGTTAATATCGTTGAAATTTTGGATCACTCTTTCCTGTCCTGTGCCAGACCCGTTTATTCCGGTAGGAATCTGTCCAAATAATCCAACCATGGATACCTTTAATTTGATTGTTTTTGTTTATGAAAACCTCATGTGGGCATTATTAGTAATAAATAAAAGATAGAAAAATTTCCACACCAGCGGGGATCGAACCTGCGACCTCCGGGTTTACGCCCGCGTCGCTCTGCCACTTGAGCTACAGTGTCAATAGCTTCTATACCCGGAGGTCGCGCCTTCGATTCCCGCTGGTGTGGAAATTTTTCTTTTCTTTATTTAGTATGGATATCTTTGTCGCCCTCTTACTAGCTACTGTAATAACATATAACTTCCTAACATCATCATTTCCCAACAATATACATGTGACATAGTCCTCCCGTTCAGATCGCACCCGCTGCTGCGGCTGGTGTCGGGCGCGCTGGCGGGCGCCACGTCGCAGTCGGTGACGTACCCGCTGGACGTGGCGCGCGCCAACATGGCCGTGCGCGGCGGCACCGCGCTGCACGCGCTCACCTGCAACGGACTGCGCGGGATGTACCGGTGTGTATGCTGTGTGCTGTTGCATGAACGTTTTTATTTGCGTAATTGATTTATCATTTTCATAATTGATTTGCTGTGTAGTGTCGGCTTAGAATAACACTACCCCATTTCTACCCGTGGGTAATCGTAAGAGGCGATTAAAGGTATAGGAGTTTTTTAAGTTATTTTTGGGCGATCGATGTGGTTGGAGACCCGTCACCAAAAACATTTATTATTACCATCCTTTCCCCAATCAACTTCCAAAAGTGGCTGAGGAATTTCTCACTCATCTCAAAGCTCTGGCTACCCCGTTAAGGGATTTATAGCCGTGAGTATATGTATGTATGTATGATTTATCATCATCATCAGCCTACAGACGTCCACTGCTGGACATAGGTCTCCCCCAAAGATCTCCACAACGGCCGATCCTGTGCTGTCATCCATCGGCTTCCCGCGACCTTAACCAAGTCGTCAGTCCACCTTATGGGAGGCCTTCCTACACTGCGTGATTGATTATCTAAGGGTATTCATTAGTTAATAAATCCTTAAAAAAAAATTGTGTCTTAATTTTAGCAATTTTATTAAAATATCAAAAAAAAAACAAAAATGCAGTGACGTAGATTCCGCATATATATCAACTACAGCTTGTTGGTGTTTCAAAAATGTTTATGCGTAATCTAAGATGAAGGATCATAATATTAAGTCTGATAAAAGAAATGTATTTTTTTATTACTGACAAATAGACATTTTAAAATCTAGTATATCAAATTTAATCTCTCGTTGGATTCACAATTTCTTCTAGGGATACCAATTGGGTACTTTTTTAACTTATAAATCAGTTCCATTCTTGGGATTTCATATTTGGTAGTCTTTTGAATTCAGATTTACCTCTAAAAATATGTAGTATATATAAAATTGAAAAACAAAAAATATTTTCATCCGGTATATCAATTTCTTAATAATTTTTTCAAGAATAAAAAAAAATACAAAATATCAAAACATGTTCCTAGAATTCTTCGGATTGATTAATTTTGCCTTTTGTAAATATAAATATTTTTTGGCTAAACTGACTCTTAAATAAGTCTTAAATGGCTTTATATAACAATTATATTTTCTGTACCATGTTAGTTGTATTGGCTGTTGGAGTTCAATATTTACTATAATAATAATATTATAAATCGGCAAGTGAGTTGGTTTGTTTGTTCCGTTTTCACGCCGTAACTACTGAACCGATTGCTTTGAAATTTTGTAGGCGTATAGTTAGAAATCCGGATTGAATAAAAGGGTACTTTTTATGGCGGAAAAAAATGCTATTACCGAGGGAAATCTTGGGAATGAGAAGTTTACTTATAGTTGGGCTTTATACCGCAATATAACCGAAATCCACGCGGGTGAAGCCGTGTGCGGAAAGCTAGTAAACAAATAAATAAACTACAACAACAACGACTCATCAATGATAAATACATATTCTCCACAGCGGGTATACGCCCACACTGCTGGGTGTGATACCGTACGCCGGAGTTTCGTTCTTCACTTACGATGCGCTGAAAACGTATTATTCAGGTGAGTCTTTGGTTAATTTTATATAGCTGAGTGTTGTCATTCCTGTGTAGTGTCGGCTTAGAATAGCTTTATAGTATTTGGTGACTAACGGTACTGGGGCTTTTAAAAGATTTTTGGGCGATGCGGTTGGAGACCCATTACCAACATCGTTTATTTTAGCATCTTTTCTCCACACAACTTCCAAAAGTGGCTGAGGAGTTTTTAGCTCTGAAGCTCTGGTTATCCACTTTTTGGATGTATAGCCGTGAGTATATGTATATATGTATGTATAAGTTCTAAAATTAACGTTTTTTTATTGATTTTATGTAAGATCCTGACATATGAATGATACATTATACATAATAACCGGTACGGAGGTCGGTGTCTTTACAGATCTATTACCAACAATACTTTATTTCTACCCTCATCTTCCCTACCAATTTCTCTGTTGCTCTGGCTACCCCTTATTGGGATTTATGGCCGTGAGTATTTGTATGTATTGTGTAGCTTTTTACCGTCCTTTGATTTATTGTGTCACATTTTATAGAATAAAATACATAAATAGCCTCAGGGAAAAATTTGGTGCATACATGAAATATTAAACAAGGAACAAAACCAAAAATTATTAATCAAATGATTACAGACATACATAATTAAATTTCCCTCACGGGCAAAGGAAAGGTTACTGACTCTGCATTTTTAAAGGCATAGCCTTTCAAACTGATTTTCAGTCAGAACCTTTTTTTACCACCTTATTTTTTTATCAATATTAAATCTAACCCCCCCCCTTTTTATATGACACATTACACCATGTTACTTAATTTGTACGATCCTGACATACGGTACAGAGTGGCGCGGGGTGGTGAATTTTGATATATCAAATTTGAACCCCCTTTTGACATAACACATTATATCATTTTACAACACTTGTACGATCCTGACACAAAATCGGCATAGAGTGGCGGGACGTGCTGAATTTTGATATATCAAATTTAATCCCCCTTTTGTCATAACTCATTACACCATGTTACTTAATTTGTACGATCCTGACATAACACTGTATAGAGTGGCACGAGGTGGTGAATTTGATATATCAAATTTAAACCCCCTTTTGACATAACACATTATACCATGTTACAACACTTGTACGATCCTGACACACAATCGGATAGAGTGGCGCGGGGTCGTGAATGTTAACCCTTTACCACCTACCACCTATTTTTATCACACAACCACCTACCATACGTCTCAAAGACGGAGAGGTGAAATAACATCATTTTGTAAAATCTATAGGGGAGAGGTTTCCTATTAAATTAAAATTGGATCAAGAATGTATCAAATTATTTGTTAAACTAGTGGATCGTCCCAGCTTCGCACGGGTAGCGTTGTTTTTTTAAATATCTGAGGTCTCTCTTTCTTCAGTCACTGCTCAAGCATTGTGAAATTCAGCGCAATGTTTTCAATTTATTAAAATATAGCACTCCCTAAACAGTGTAGTTTGGTGATTTTAAATGCGCTTTGATGAACGGTTCAGTATTTCCGTTTAATAGCAAATTTTGAAATAAAACGCTATGAAGTATTTATAACAGCCTAAAAAATAAATCATTACGTGATGTAGGATGCAACTACTGGCGCCATCTAGTATGTTATATGTAAATTAGTAAAGATTTGGTTTTGATCACGGGCGCGATGGCTTATTTTATGTATAATTTCGGTGTTTGTCAACCGATTTCTATGATTCTTTTTTTATTGAATAGGTAATAGTGTTACCTTTTTTAAATTTGGGATGAGTGAGACGTTTACAAACGTAAGAGTAAACAAATATAATCAGAATGATCCGAACTGCTAAGCTATCAGGAATTACACGTGTTATTGTGAGTCAACCGTAAAAGATAGACATAAACTGCTGAGGATTTTTTTTAGATAATTTTATGAAGAACATTTCCGTCACACATGATTTCTGTGTAAGTTTAACCATTGAAGCTGCACACGCGACGGAAGCTTAAAAAATGCAGTAACTTCTCCCGTTTTCCCAAAATTTCCCATAATTCCCCTTTACTACTCAGCTGGAAAGTATACAAAAACCTGCGCAGGTGTATGAAGAATAATTGTACCAAGTTTCGTTAAAATCCGTCGAGTAGTTTTTGTTTCCATAAGGAACATACAAACCGACAGACAGACAGACAAAAATTTTACTGATTGCATTTTTGGCATCAATATCGATCCCTAATCACCACCTGATGGTTATTTTGAAAATATATTTCATGTACAGAATTGACCTCTCTACAGATTTATTATAAGTATAGATAAAAAAAAGGCATATTTTTTTATTATTTTTTGTACTATAATCTCAATAAACAAACATCGTTCCTTGTTTTAAGCATAGAAAAGGCTGTACTTAAAAATTTTATAAAAAAACCAATCATATAGGATAAGAACTTCTTTCTCATTTTTTTTATTTACTACAGTAATCAAAAGATATTTTATATCTATATAATAATAAAATCTTCAACAAAATTGCAGGTGATCAATAACGGGTGATCCAACTAGAGGTACTTTTTTCATCAGCCTTTTTTGACAGATGACGCGTGAGTCGTGTCAAGCTATCATATTATTTTTGTTCAGTATTGTTTGGCATTTCATCATGGAAAGACTTACGCCTGAACAACGTTTACAAATCGTTCAACTTTATTACGAAAATTCACGTTCTGTAAAGAATGTGTTTCGCGCGCTTCGCTCAACTTATGGTCAACATAATCGGCCTACTGAGCGTACTATTCGCAACACCATCACCCATTTTGAGACCCAGCATTCATTATTGGATAATGTTCGACCGAATAGACCACGTCCAGCACGCAGTGAAGAAAATATAGCGGCCGTAGCTGAGAGTGTACACGAAGACCGTGAAGAGTTGATTCGACGTCGTTCGCAGCAACTCGGACTGACGTATGGAACGACTTGGCGCATTCTACGTCGAGATCTTAAATTGAAAGCATACAAAATACAGCTTGTGCAAAAACTGAAGCCGCTCGACCTTCCCAAGCGACATCGTTTCGCTCTATGGGCTCTTGAAAAGTGCCAAGAAGATCCGACGTTTTCGAGCCAAATTTTGTTCAGCGATGAGGCCCATTTCTGGCTCAATGGGTATGTAAACAAGCAAAATTGCCGCATTTGGGACGAAGAGCAACCTGAAGAGATTCAAGAGCTGCCATTATACCCAGAAAAAACAACGGTTTGGTGTGGTTTGTGGGCCGGTGGAATCATCGGTCCATATTTCTTCAAAAATGATGCCGGTAAGAACGTAACCGTCAATGGCGACCGTTATCGCGCCATGATAACCGACTATTTGATGCCTGAAATTGAAGCTCGTGATCTCGGCGACATTTGGTTTCAACAAGACGGCGCCACTTCCCACAAATCGCACGAATCAATGGATTTATTGAGAGAGCATTTCGGTGAACAGATAATTTCACGTAATGGGCCGGTCGGTTGGCCACCAAGATCGTGTGATATCACACCGTTAGACTTTTTTCTGTGGGGATACGTAAAGTCTAAAGTCTATGCGGATAAACCCGCTTCGATTCAGGCCTTGGAGCAAAACATCACGCGTGTCATTCGCCAGTTACCAGTCGAAATGCTCGAACGAGTCATCGAAAATTGGACTCAACGGATGGACCATCTGAGACGTAGCCGCGGCCAACATTTGAAAGAGATAATCTTCAAAAAATAAATGCCAAAGAATGTTCTTTCGAATGATAATAAACATTCCCCGTTAAATTTTAATTTTCTGTGTTTTTTTCTTTAAAAAAGTAGGGAACCTCGAAATGGATCACCCCTTATTATAGTTTTTTACGACAGTGAATGCACATTTTCTTAGGGCATTCAATGCAAATTGGGTTTTTTTAAAACACATATATTGTGTTCTGTGTTTTTTTTTGGAGTCACCTGTGGAATATTTTTTACGGACTTTAAGACTTTCTTCAGCACTGCTGCTAATTGGAAGTGCTGATGATGGAGTTGTTTCATTGTTGCTTTTGAGAATGCGTCGTAGTGAGATTCTGATGTCGTATTGAACTTTTACAATTACATCTGGCTCCCTTTTTTTTGGGATTTTTAGCCGTGAGTATAAGTATATATGTATGTTGCTTTCAATTCTTTGTTTTTGGGCTTTAGTAGATAATCGGACGACGACGTAACTTTTTGAAGGCGAAAAAGCGAGAAGCCTGTAAAATACATCTAATGGCTATATCCGTGTGCGACAAGCTGTTGTATAATTGGAGCATCTTTGGTCTAGCAGATCTACTCCAATTTTGGTCTGATTGCAGAAAAGTATAATTTACGGTTTTTTTGTAGCCTCGTCAACTTCTGGCATGTGATGTATACTCGATACTGTGATCACTGCTTGAATTGGCTTAGGAACATAAGATAATATAGTAATTATCTTTCGTAAAGCCGAAAACCAGTTTATCACTTATTAGAGGCCAACACGCGCACCTACAACCTCGACAAGCGATTGCGCGGTACTGACAGACGCAGGGGGAAGGTACAGGAAAGCACGGGTCTGTACGTGTTTCACCCGTCAAAACATGAGCGGTTTTAATTTTGCTAAAGTCTGTGAGACGTATGGTAGGTGGTTAAGGGTTAATATATCAAATTAAACCCCTTTTTTATAAGACACATTACACCATGTTACATCATTGTACGATCCTGACATACTACCTTACAGAGTAGCGCGAGGTAGAGAATTTCGATAAATCAACTTTGAATCCCCTTATTATGACCATGACATGACACATTACACCGTGTTACTGTTACATCATTTGTACAATCCTGACGTACCACCGTACAGTAATGCGCGGTGCTGAATTTGGATATAACAAATTGAACCCTCCTTTTGATATGACACATTACACCGTGTCATCCCAAACATTGTACGATCCTGACATACGCACAGAGTGGCGCGGCGTGCCCCCGGGCGGGCTCGTCAACCTGCTGTGCGGCGGCGCGGCCGGCGCGCTCGGACAGACCGCCAGCTACCCGCTAGACATCGTGCGGAGACGGTACCCATATTTGTATTTCATCATTCACATGTTTTTGTTCATGTAAAACTTAATTTACTAATAAAAAAGAATAAATCAAGTATACCTCGGGCGTATACTATTTATTTATTCTTTATTCACTTGTATTTGATTTAAGTTTTTTCAAACAATATTAACTTATACTAATAAATAAAGAATCAATAAAGGAAAGAAAAATTTCGACACAGGCGGGAATCGAACCCGTGACCTCAAGTATACGAATTAGTTAAAGGCCGAATTAGTAAAAATTCGGAGGTAGGAAACGCAAACACTACTTAAAAGTGTAAAAAAAACAAAGGATAGCAGAATTTCGCACTGGCAGCCATTGACACGGTAGCTCAATTGGCAGAGCGTCGGGCGTATACCCGAGGTCGCGGGTTCGATTCCCGTCTGTGTCGAAATTTTTCTTTCCTTTATTTATCCTTTACTTACTTACTTACTTATACTCACGCCCATTATTCCCATTGGGGTAGGCAGAGACTATCGATCGCCACTTAATACGATCTTGACAAACCTCTCTTGCTTCCCTTACATTCATTATCCTTCTCATATATGCTCTTTTATTCTTCTCACTTCGGACCCCCATCTTTATAAGAACCTTTTTTATCTGGTCAAGAAACGTTTTACGAGGCCGTCCTCTACTAACAATCCCATCCACATTGGCTCTATATATCTCTTTCGCTACTTTATTTTCATCCATCCTCTCTATGTGCCCAAACCACCTCAACATTCCTTTTTCTATCTTGCATACTATGTCATCTTTCAAACCTACTCGTTCACGGATCACAGTATTTCTCACTCTATCACACAGCCTTACATTACATATACTTCTGAGGGATCTCATTTCCACTGCATTAACTCTACTTTCATGCTTCTTCTGCCATGCCCAACATTCACTACCATACATCAGCGTGGGAACCAGATCAGCATTATGCACAGCCATTCGAGCCTTTTCTGACAACGACTGGCTCAACATCAGACTGTTCATGGCTCCATTCACCGCGTTTCCCTTTTTAACTCTCCTTTCAATATCTTCCTCACATTTTCCATCCCTGGTAAACAAACTCCCCAGATATACAAATTCTTTCACTTGTTCCACTTTCTTACCATTTATAACAATGTCACATTCTGTCATACTTTCCTCTCTTTCAAAAACCATTGTTTTGGTTTTGTCCACATTCACTCTCATTCCCTTTCTTTCGAAAGACTTACACGCAATGTTAACCATCTCCTGCAACTCATTTACCGTTGCAAGTAATACTTGATCGTCAGCGTATAAGAGGCATTTAATGATGAACCCACTCAATTTCAGTCCATAATCACTTTCGCGCAGTTCTTTCAAACAGTCGTCCATGAACAAATTAAAGAGCCACGGAGAAGCCACACAACCCTGTCGAACACCCCTAGAGATCTCAAACCAGTCTGTGTCTTCTCCGTTTACTCTCACACATGCATTGGAATCCTCATAGAGTGACTCCAATGCACGTATAAGTTGGCTCCCCAAACCGAACTTAGACAACACCTTCCACAAATACTTTCTTACTACCCTATCATACGCCTTCTCCAAATCAATGAAGGTGCAATACACTTTTTGGTTTTTTGCCAAAAATTTCTCTGTGATGCACCTTAAGGAGAAGACTTGATTCATACATCCCATTCCCTTCCTAAATCCTGCTTGTACATCCCAAATTTTTTCATCCGTTTCTTTCATCACCCTTTCGATCAGAACTTTCGCATACAATTTGCCGACAACACTGAGTAGGCTGATACCACGGTAGTTTTTTTCTTCTTGGCGTGACCCTTTTCCTTTTATAGGGGCACAATCACGGCCCTACACCAATCTTTTGGTACTTTGCCAAGTGCCCAACACTTCTGAAAAAGGAAGAACAGCCAAGAAGCCACTAACCCTTTACCAGCCCTCAGCATTTCGACAAGTATCCTATCATATCCTGCCGCTTTTCCTAGTTTTATACTTTTTATCGCTTTTACAATTTCTTCCATACTTATCATACTTTCAGACACGTCACCCATTACCTCGTCACAATAAACATCGCTATCAATTGCTGAAGTAATGGGATCATCCTCTTTTACAAAGAGACCCTCAAAATAATCCTTCCATACTCTTTTTATTCTTGTTCCATCAGTCATTAGTTCACCTTTTTCATCCTTCATCACACTTGTACTCGTGTTTTGAGAAACTCCCCTTTACGTCTGATATATTTCCAAAATAATTTTTGATTACTTTGGAAATTATCGGAGAGTTTCTTTTCACTCCATTCTTTCAGATCTCGCTTTCTCTGCTCTATTTTATTCTTAACCACTCTTTTTATTCTCTTATATTCATCTTTAAATCTCTCAACTTCGTCATCATTTATACACATATTCATCCGTTTACTAGCTTTGATTGCTAGTAAATCGAGCCAAGCTTTCTTCTTTTCATTCATCGCATCTTTCACACTTTTATCCCACCAACTTGATGTTGGTCGATTTTTCTTCTTGCTCAATCCACAAACTTCCGTCGCACATTCAATTACCGCAGATTTGAGCACATTCCAAGCATCTTCTATTTCCATATCATCCGTCATTTCTACGCAACTTAGTCGTTCATCCAGTTTCTCAATATATTTATCCTTTATTTTTAAGTAATAAACATTCCAGTTTACATTAATTTCCAACAATCTGTATTGTAGTCCTCATCGATCCCGATTGTGCGTTATTTTTATTCGAGATCAAATGTCAAATTTGTGTCTTTTGCATATATCTCTGAAAAAACGAGAGCTACCGAAAAATGATTCAGACAAAGTTTGTAGATCTTAAAATTGTCTACAAAAAGATTTTAACACTTTTTCTTCTAAGTGCACCGTTCTGAAATTATGGCTATTTTAAACATAGAAAATTCGATTATGCAATCATACGTGGCCAGCATTGGGCTGCACAGAAATCCAGCTTGTTGGGTATTAATGCAAACTGGAATCATAATTTAGTATATTTTGACTGGACTAACTATTTTGTGTTTCGTATTAGCATATATTATTCGTGATTCACACATACAATTCTGTGTCGTAGGATGCAAACAGCACTACGCCGTCCCGACGGCAGTTTCCCGTACGCTTCTATAGGAGAAACACTGGCGCTCATATACAAGTGAGTTTGGTTTGTATATTTCGAAGAAGAAGAAGAAGAAACATTTATTCGCATTAACATACATACATATACTCACGGCTATAAATCCCTATAAGGGATAGCCAGAGCTAAGGAATTACAAAATTCATCAGCCACTTTTGGAAGTTGAGAGGGGAAAAGATGGTAAAAATAAAAGTTTTTGGTGATGGGTCTCCAACCGCATTGCCCAAAAATCCAATAAAAAGCCCCAATACCCTCAGTCGCCTCTTACGACACCCGTGGGTAGAAAGGGGTAGCGACATTCTAAGCCGGCACTACACTCTGGCTACCCCTTCTAGGGAAATATAGCCGTGAGTTTATGTATGTATGTATGTAAACACTAGTGCTGTCTCTCTCATCTGCTACATCGTGAAATTGAATAATATCTATTACTAAGTATAATTACAAATTTATTGATTGGTACGCAGCAAAAGTTACTATCTCTCTCTCTCTCTCTCTTTCTCTCTCTCCAGAGATTATAGCTCAATAAGAGCCAAAGACTTATCAATATACAGGGTGATTTCGGGGTCGTGATCCCAACCATGTTTTTCTGACTCAGTAAATGATTGCGATGCTACCTGTATTTATTTTAATTGAAACGAAGATGATTCGCTATTTACTTATTTTTATTTACTGACTCTAAATGCGTGGTCACCCAACTTTTTATATTACACCTTTTTAGAAAACAAACTCTTTGTTAGAATACTTAATAATTTATGAGTAATAATGTGACAACACGTCAAAGTCAGTAAACGATAACAATAAATAATAACGAAACAAAGATTTAAAATAAAATAAATTAATTATGCCTCCGCCGTACCCATTTTCTAATATCGAGCGATCAGATATGGTAATGTTTTACTATCAAACACACAACACTACCGGGCTATTCCACATATCCCCCCTGAGCTATCCCCCCTGGGGGGAAGAAAGGATTTTTTTTTCCACATAGTGCTACTAGGGGGGATACTTTTCCGTCTATCCCTCCTGATGAAAAAAAACAACAAATGAGTAAATGAGTATCATCAATTACAAATGATAATTATAAAAAAAATCCTTTCTTCCCCCCCAGGGGGGATAGCTCAGGGGGGATATGTGGAATAGCCCACACTACCAGAGCAAGTGAGATGTTTCATCAGCGACATCCCAATTTGCCAATACCAACTAGACGTTTGATTAATACAATGGTGCATAATCTTCGAGAATACGGGCAGTTCAGCGTTCCAACCCACGCCCAAGCACGAGGTGGCGACAGGCCAGCAATGCGAGGCAATCCCGAGAACCTGGATCAACGCATACTCAGATATTTTCTTCGAGATCCACAACGCAGTACCCGACAGGCTGCTAGAAGGTACAATGTCAGCCAAAGTTTTGTCTGGAAACTGCTCAACGCTTCTGGATTGCACCCATATCATTTTCTGCCTGTCCAGGATATCTCCGCCCCTGATCTTCCCTTACGAATGAACATGTGTCGATGAATTTTAGAAAATGAAGGAACGAATATCTTGTGGACTGATGAGAGTACATTTATGCGTATTGGTTTGTTCAATGTGCACAACGAACATTTTTGGAGTGCTGAAAACCCGCATCTTACTCGGAGAAACGCATATCAGACTCGATTTTCTTTAAATGTTTGGGCGGGAGTTATTAACGATGTTGTTATCGGACCTCATTTTATTGAAGGTAGATTGAATGGTATGAATTACGTTAACTTGTTACGTGAAGTTGTGCCTGAACTTATGCGAGGCGTCCCGGAACATTATTTGGAAAACCTGCATTATCAACACGATGGTGCACCTGCTCATTTCCATAACCGTGTTCGTGATTATTTGAATGAACAGTTTCCCCGACGATGGATCAGTCGCAATGGACCTGTTCCATGGCCACCTCGCAGCCCTGACCTCACACCGTTGGACTTTTTTCTCTGGGGAGAGATGAAACGATTGGTGTATGAGCAAGAATCTAATACCGTAGAAGAGCTACGCCAACGGATTGTTTTACCCTTTGAAACGGTTAAGCAAAACCGCTTTGCTCTGGACAGATTAAAGGCCAATCTTAGGCGACGGGTGCAATTGTGCGAGCAGGAACAGGGTTCACATTTTGAATAACTTTTGAAGTACGTTTAGCGTTGTTTTTGTAAATAAAGTTTCAATTTTTATTCGTCTTTTCCTTCTAAATAGGACAAAGTAATGGACGTAATCGCAGTAGGCATCGAAGAAATTTCTTATCTGTCTATCAATATCGTCATATCAATTGCAACTACTGCAACGATTGTTAAGTCCATGCGCTTGACAAAAAAATCTTGGGAAATAGTAGGGTGACCATGATGTCGAATAGTCGCAGTTTTTTTTTGTAAACTTAAATAAAATCGCTGGTGTACTGTTAGTCCTAACCTATCGTGATGCTTAGGAGAAAGTAAGTTAAATGCTTCTTTCTTGCTCCACGACCCCGTAATCACCCTGTATATATATGGTATTTGTACAAGCCGCAGCACATGTTTATAAACCGTTTTGTTAGTCATTTAAGTTCAGTTTAATACAAGAAATTATGCCATACACTTGTTGTTATATTAACACGGTGTAGCAGCAAGATCGATCTTATCAAGTATCTTGTACAGGACACAAGATCCTGTACAGTAATTGAATCTTTTTGATCTGTGGCTTTTGCGAATTTCAATTAAATAATATAATTATATTTAGATTTTTCATTAGTAAATCCCCTCCATTGGAAATAAAAGTGTCACTTTTTAATCTTATTTTTTACAGTTTAATATCATTTTACTAATTAGAATACTTTGTTCATGAAAACTTCATGTGGGGATTATTACTTAAAAGACGATGCAGACATCGAAAGAGAGCGGAGAGCGTTGTCTGTGAGGGCTAATATGCTTGCCCGCAGATTTGCCAGGTGTTCTAGAAACGTAAAGCTGACTCTGTTCAAATCTTACTGTACATCATTCTACACCAGTAGTCTGTGGGTGACATACACGCAGAAGCAGTACAGCGCTCTTCGTGTTCAATACAATAATGCTTTCCGGGTGTTGATGGGACTGCCTCGATACTGTAGCGCATCAGGGATGTTCGCCGAGGCGGGGGTTGACTGTTTTTATGCAACCATGCGAAAGAGGTGCACATCCCTGGTGAGTAGGGTTCGGGCCAGTCCCAACACCATTCTGAGGGCATTTTCAGGTAGATTTGACTGTCAGTACATGAATCATTGCAGTATGATTCATTTACTGACTAAAATATAATATTTACGAGCTGATGTTTAATTTTTAATTGTAATTTTTAATTAGTATTATTTTTGTTTAATATAATTTATTTATTTTAATTAATTTTTAATTTAATTGTTTTGATTTTTATGTAATATGGATGTGACTTATCTGAAATAAACGTTTTATTATTATTATTAACAATTAAAGAAATATTTTTTTTTCGACACTAACAGGAGTCAATATTGTAAAAATTCGGAGGGAAGTCGAAGATTTATTATCATTTTACAATTTCAGAAACGAAGGCTGGCGAGGTTTCTTCAAAGGCTTATCTATGAACTGGATAAAAGGACCCATAGCTGTGGGAGTCTCCTTTGCTACCTACGATAAGATCAAACAGACACTCACGGATATAGCAATAGTCATAGAACACAGATAACCGAACGATCTTATCGATCTTATCGCAGATTAGTCACAGAAGATAAGATTTAGTCAGCTGACTAAATACAGGGTTTAGTTTTGTTGACGTTGTTATAGTTTTAGACGCTATGACTTGTTTGAGCTTGTTCATGAAAGTATTTGACTAAATATTTACGAAATTGATACTGAAAATGCTTTTTATATATATCACTAGCTTTCCGCCCAACTCTTCGCCCCCGTGAAATTCGGTTATGTTGCGGTATAAAGCACAACTATAGGAAAACGTCCTTCCCACAATTTCCTTTGGGAATATCATTGTTTCCGGAATAAAAAGTTTCCTATTATTTAATTCGAACTTTTAACTATACGGACGCAAAATTTCAAAGCAATCGGTTATGTAGTTACGGCGTGAAAGCGGAACAAACAAATAAACAAACTCACTTTCCGATTTATAATATTAGTAAGGATGTTCGATGCTCATATTTACAATACAAATTAAATTTACGGTGTATTTTAACTGAAAATTATTTAAATATTTCAATAAGTTTAGCTAACCCAAATCCTAGAAGGATTTAGCCATGTTGTAAGTTGAGTTACTAATTATACACGCACTTCACTTTTGTAAGGATCGTACAAAGTGGCGATCGATAGTCTCTGCCTACCCCAATGGGAACTAACGGCGTTAGAATATTTATGTATGTATGTATATGCTTACTTTTGTATTCTCTTTACAGCATATATACCTCTTGTTAAAGTGTGTCCACGTTCGGACAAATTAATAGATAATGAAACCTCATGTGGGGGTTATTTTACTAATCAATTGAGGAAAGATACCATACCATATAAACCATAGCTCAGTTGGCAGAGCGACCGGGATGTCGCGGGTTCGAGTCCGACTGGTGTCGAAATTTTCCTTTCCTAAATTGATTAGTAAATTAATATATACATTAAACGATGGTATTAAGTCATGTTCATAACACTAACAGTATTTAAGAATACTAAATAAAAATGTGGCGTTACAATAATTAGAGATAGTTGTCCCCAAGTAGGGATTGTCCCAATATTATAATATTTTAAATGTAAGTGATTGTTAAAGTCATTAAATTTAGAAAACAACGGAAAAATGGTTTCATCTAAAATCAAGGTAGATTGCCAATATGCAATTACCCTTTAACCAGTATAAAATAAATATATATAATTTATACATACAAAACGACACATTTTAAATGAATTGCGTTTGAGCCCTATTTGAAGGTAGATAAGGTTCAAATTATGGGGGCAACTGTTTTGCCTCTACTGGTTAAAAGGTTAAAGTTGACATATTAAAAGATTGTCGTGTAGCTAAATAATTAAAACAATTTAACTTACTCAAACTGAGTAGAATGTTTACTAACAAAATTTATTGCAATCATATTGTTGCAGTAAATGTGTTGTTCACACAGTAATAGAATGAGACGTGTGTCCTGTATGTCAAATGAGGAGTGAGAAACTGACAGGTTATCCATACAATATCTGGCAGTATGTCACTTCTCATGTGACATACAGGCTCTCACACGCCTCATTCTAAAATATGTATAAATTTCATAGAAAAATTACATTGGAAATACAGCTTTTGAATATTGCTTAATTCTTTTCGAAAATAATTATTAGCAGTGATAAAAAATGTGAAACTAAAGCCCTGATATGTTTGCAATTTGTGTTTTGGGATACCCCCACTTATTTTGTCTAGTCAATGTCTTTTTGATTTAAAAATATGAAACTGATGAATAAAATAAAGTCAATTAAAAACGCACGGTATCAAAACTATTTGTCTTAATGTTTAAAATCTTTAAATTTCTTGTTCGTTAGTTAAATCAGTTTATTTTTACATTTTAGAACTCAGGCTGACTAAGAAATCAGTTTAAGACAAAAAACGGGGTATTTATTACACGATGTGGTATTAACAAACTGTATCAAAAGAATGAGAGTACTGTAATAAGCTAAATAAGAGTTATACATTTTGCCGTGCCGGCTTAGAATATCACTACCCACTTTTTATTCACGGTTAGCGTAAGAAGCGACTGGGGTTTTTTAAGTGGTTTTTGGGCGATGCGGTTTGGGACCCATCACCATCGATATTTAATTTCTACCATCTTGTCTCCTGTCAACTTCCAAATGTGGCTGAGGGGTTTCTAGCTCTGAAGCTCTGGCTACCCCTTTTTGGGATTGAATCCTTGTTAGTCTGAGTGTTATACTACACAAACGACAGCCTAAGCTATCTATATTCTATTATATATTATATTCTAAAATGAAAGTACAATATTTCCGGCATTACTACGAGTATGAGAATACGAGAAACAACAAAAGAGCACTTTTGTTGATTGTGGTTGTAATACATAAGTTTTCACTAAATCATAAAAATGAAGTCATCTTTTATACAAAAATCTGTACATACGATGTATACTGTGCGTTGTGCAATAATTAATTTAAAATGGCCGCGTTTGCTGTGTTGCCAGCTTTAAATATGTTTTTTTAAAGTTGCTATTTTTGTACTAAGATTTTTCATTAATGGTTTTTGAGATCGCCATTAATCTGAGTATAAATATAGAAAGTTTTTTTATCCTATTTGTCTATAATGTGTGAGGTGATTCTATGTCAATGTACTTTGCTTTGATATTACGAAACCCTTGACAAGCGAGACTTGCACTTGGCCATTATTTTTATAGGTTTTATTTGCACAAAGAAATGCATCAAAAGTTTTAGTCATCATAACAGTGTTTTAGTGAGTACGTGTAAGTGTTTGTAAATATATAGATAAATTATATTGATTGTATGTTTGTTATTGTAGGTTTTGTATGTTGCAATAAATATCTAAATGTTGTGTGTATCGTTTTATTGTTGGTGACACAAACTTTCCACCTTATTTTTACCTTTTTTGGCGTTTGTGCTGTATATGGGTGCACGCGGCGGAATCCTCGAGGCGATCGCAATATGCTTTCTGTCTCGTTCTAGCAAATGGAAGTTCTGTGTGACAGAAAGAGAAAGGGCGACGGAAAAAGGCAATTCCGTGCTGACAGGTGAGGTGAGGCCACTGAACTCCATTATACTATATAAGTACGCTGGACTAATTATAGGCCGGGTGACAGTGAGGCGATTTGATTTTCGCCATTTTGGCGCTTACGGCAGCAGTGAAGGAACAAGGAACTAATAAAAGAGATGGGACAGGAAGATAAAATATATCGATAAAATGTTTCTGCTTAAAGGAAAGGCTAAGTTTAATCGAAACGAAACTTTACAGCACTATTGATTTATAATTGTTTCTAAAAACCATAGATATATTATGCTTTATGGTAAAAAAAACACTGGGCATTTTGCAGTTTACGTCGTATTTAGTTCCTCGTTCCTTCATTGGGGGCGCTTCAAATTGGCACAGTAAATAGCTGTCATTTTGATACGTATCATTAGTCCAGCGTACTTATATAGTATAATGGAGGTCAGTGGGTGAGGCCCTATCCCCACAGGAGTGGCAGACGTACATATTCTTCTGAACATCATGCAATATTTTTGTCACTGAAATTTATTCTATAGCAGTACAATAAGTATACAGTAAAATGTATGGATGTAAACGAAGCGAGAAAGGTTCGTCAGGATCATACAAAGTGGTGATCGACAGTCTCTGCCTACCCCAAAGGGAACTGAACTAATAGCGTTCTCACGCTATATGTTATGTTTATGTCAGTACAATAATATTTTCAGAGGTGGAAAACAGTCAGTATTTTTGGCATACTTACTTACTTATACTCACGCCCATTATTCCCATTGGGGAAGGCAGAGACTATCGATCGCCACTTAGTACGATCTTGACAAACCTCTCTTGCTTCCCTTACATTCATTATTCTTCTCATACATGCTCTTTTATTCTTCTCACTTCGGACCCCCGCCTTTATAAGAACGTTTTCTATCTGGTCAAGAAACGGTGGATGTGATGTGGATGGGATTGTTAGTAGAGGACGGCCTCGTAAAACGTTTCTTGACCAGATAGAAAACGTTCTTATAAAGGCGGGGGTCCGAAGTGAGAAGAATTTTTGGCATAGCATAGTAAAATTCGGGTTTCCGATAAATGATCAGTAAAGTGAGTATTTTGGGGTTGTGAGCTAAGTTTTTACTATATTTACTCTTCAAAAACAGTTTAGCGACATTAAGTAAAGTTGCCTACTCCAACAACCAATCATACTCACTGAACACAGCTAAAAAATGAAAAGTTTGTTGATTTTTGTCTAGCCAGATTTACGTTTATACATTCATCTTTCCATTCATATTAATCCCAAAAAAGGGTTGGCAAGAGCTTCGTTATTTGAAATTTCTCGGCCATTTTTGGAGATTGAGAGGATGGAGTGAGAAACGTGGTGGTGGTGGTTATAAAATGAAAGATGGTGACAGTACTAGTCACTGCCCCCAATAGTCACTTTATAATTCCTAAAACCCCAAGTCTTGTCCCCTATCAACTTCATCAAAGTCACGTGATGTTCAGAAGTATTAGAACCTCTGCCAACCCCTTCGGGGATATTCGGCGTGAACGTTTATGTTTATTATGTAAAACCCCAAAAGTAGCTTCATAGGATACACTTTGGAATGGGTTAATGACATTCTCAAATTTATTATTCCGTATATTTTTGGAGCGAAGCTCCATTTGTCCTCCAGTTTGTATTTTGCTTGTCAGGGATCTCCTTCCAAACCACATAACCGGTCAGGACCAAATTTTCCACCTAAACTGATGACAAGATTTTGAGACAATAAAAATGAGGGCAATTCTCGCAAGTTCGATATCATTACTATCATAGAAATTATATCAAGTGTTCAATGCCGTGTGCAAAATATCACAAAGTGAAATATATTTATAGCAACCGTGATAGCCCAGTGGGTAGAACACTCGGTTATCGTGCAAACGACTAGTGTTCAAATCCTGGGTTAGGCCTACACCAATTTGTCTTTTCTAAAAAAAACATATGTGTGGTTAATTTATCATGGTTGTTAACGGTGAGGGAAAACATCGTCAGGAAACCCACATGGCTGAGTTGTACTTAGTCATGTGACAGTGTATTCGTACAAAACGGCGATAGGCCTGCCCCCTATCACGTGAGTACACTGTCCAAGCAAAACGTGGGTACTCTGAACACCAGGTGACAAAGTCACGTGATGTTCAGAAGTATTAGTACCTCTGCCAACCCCTTCGGGGATATTCGGCGTGAACGTTTATGAAATTATGATAATTATTATGATTATTATGAAATATATTTCTATTGATAGATTGAAACTGTATTCTCGCACACGGTAGTAATTTTTCCTTAGACATTAAAGAACGAAGACCGAAATCAATGATCAAGGCGAATGAATTGAATGAGAGGTCAGTTTAACTGTCATCTTAGATATGAAAAGGTCTTCATATCTGTCAATATTTACATATGTTTTGGTTTATTTAAATTTTCCTTTAATTGTACTTTGCCGGTAACTAGCAAAGTCTGAATTCCCAAATGGACCATCCGACAACCGAATTTAGCTTTGGAAATTTTATAATGGAAAAATAATATATTTTTTATATTTTAATAATATAATTAACGTTGATCCAAGTAGACATTATTTACAACTTCTAAGACTATTTGATCTATGATCCATTTAATATATTTACCTACATTTTAATTTTCTATCTATATTTAAACAAAATTTGAAAACAAAATGGCTACCGTTCGCACGACATCTTCAAATATCATCATATCGTCTGGTCGTGACCACACGATATCATCCTTTGATATATATCATCATATCGGCTGGTTTTCAATAGAAAAATATCGATCGGATGGAGTGAGAATAGCTAGTGATAGCCCAGTGGGTAGAACACTCGGTTATCGTGCAAGCGACTATTGTTCAAATCCTGGGTCGGGCCTACACCAATTTGTCTTTTCTAGTTAATTTACCATGGTTGTTAACGGTGAGGGAAAACATCGTCAGGAAACCCACATGGCTGAGTTGTACTTAGTCATGTGACAGTGTATTCGTACAAAACGGCGATAGGCCTGCCCCCTATCACGTGAGTACACTGTCCATGCAAAACGTGGGTACTCTGAACACCAGGTGACAAAGTCAGGATTATTTGTAGAGCCGAATCAAAACGAATATATTTTGAAATTCATTTAATCCATTATCATAGAATATACATATATTTTTATATTCGACATCCATACATTGAGTTTTTTTGAACATTTATTTACACTTACAATACATTATTTCCTTTATATTTCAAAAACACTTATAACAAATGATTTCCGTTATTGCAACTTGTATTTCAAAATAAAAATGAAATATTGCAAACAGATTTAGTATAGCGAGCCTTAATATAAAAAATATTTTTTTTACAGCATATTGTAACTAATATTTCAACTGCGCATGTTTCAAGATTTAAAAAGTTGTGATACGCTTGATTACTATCGATTGTTTTATGGCTCAACTAAATCCAATGGTGATCGATAAATGGATCGATAGTGGGGATCGATAATGGGTTGTCGGGAAGAGATCGCTCTTAGTAATAAGACCGCCAGTTGTACTTTGGCTTTTGTACCGATCTTTTTTTTTGTAATGGTTGTTTTTTGCGATGTGCAATAAAGAGTTTTTATTATTATTATTATAAATCTCTGCCTACCCCAATGGGAACCAATGGCGTGAGTATATGTATGTACGCAACGTACTTAACGTATTAAAAACAATTGATAGTAATTCAGTCATAATAAAAGCAGTTACAATGATGAAATATGCACTTTAGACTTTTGGTCAATGACGAAAAACAAATACACATTATAGTAATCAATTAAGGAACGAAAAATTTCGACACCAGCTGGGCAAGCAAGAGCGCTATTTTATCGATGCGATAACGGTTAGAATGAGATGGCAGTATACAATATTAAGTAAGTGCGTAAGAGATGGCTGCTTTATCCCACGCGATAACTAGTTTAAACACCGCTCGTGCTTGCCTTGCAGCAGAAGATTTCAGAATTTGTAAAAATTTGGGTGTAGATGGCGCTGACATCAGTAAGGTGTTAAGAAGCAAGGACATACAAATTTCGCAACAGTGGTTACTTGGAACCATAGCTCAATCAGAGCGATTGGGGCTTAGACCCGCCCCTGATTATGTATCTTTAGCGACCGCGATTGTGTCGCAAGTTGCAATATTGTCACTGTCAAAAGTGTCAAATCGCATACAAATTTATGATATTGGCAGCGACAATCGTGCAACTTGCGACACAATCGTCAGTCGTAAAGATACGTAATCAGGGGGCGGAATGTCGCAGGTTCGACTCCTGCTGGTGTCGAAATTTCTCTTTCCTCAATTGATTAGTAAAATCCCCAAATGAGGTTTCATACACAACACAGTCTAATCATGAAATACACAATATTTGAACATCCACGGAATAACAATTAGATAAAAACGACCTGTTATATCATTTAAAAGAAAATAATAAGTATAACATATTTACAATTTCTAACAACATATATTTATTGAGATCGTTACAGCCAAAATAATGCAAGTCTTTTTTCGTGAAATTTCGCATACGAATATATCTTTACATGTTCCACATATAACATCGAGAGTAGGAATATAAACTAATCAATTAAGCAAATAAAAAAATGTCGGCTTAGAATAACACTACCCCATTCCTACCCGGGGGTGATCGTAAGAGGCGACTAAGGGTATAGGGGCTTTTTAAGTGATTTTTGGGCGATGTGATTGGAGACCAACACCAAAAACATTTATTATTACCATATTTTCCCCAATCAACTTCCAAAAGTGGCTGAGGAATTTCTTATTCCAGAGCTCTGGCTACCCCGTTAGGGGATTTATAGCCGTGAGTATATGTTTGTATGTATGCAAATAAAAAATTTCGATACCAGCGAGACTCGAACCCACGACCTTTTATTTGTTTAATTGCTGAGTAATAATCCCCACATGAGGTTTCCATGCAAAACAAATTATGCATACATAATTATAGGAATATATTTGTAATACATATACAACATTTTATATATATTTACAATGTTATTTTAATAATGAACCGGGTTTATATATTCTTATATTAAATGACAATCTTTACTCAGTTTCCTTCACAAACAGACAGAATTCCTTTAATAACAGTCCTATCATTTACATCCATCTCAATCAATCACTTAGTCCAAGTAACTCGGATCATGTCGCTATCAAAGTCCATACGAAATAGGTCCAAGTATACTTGGAAACATTATCCAAGCTGCTTTCTAATAAAGTGTCTATATAATTTGGTCAAAGTGTAGCTGTATATGCAACCAAGATTTTAATACTTTAGTCACATTGCCGTGCCGGCTTAGAATGTCACTACCCCTTTTTACCCACGGGTGTCGTAAAAGGCGATTAAGGGTATGGGGGCTTTTTAACTTGTTTTTGGGCGATACGATACTTGATTTGTACCATCTTGTCCCCTATCAACTTCCAAATGTGGCTGAGGAGTTTCTTGTCCTAAAGCTCTGGCTACCCCTTTTTGGGAATCATTGCCGTGAGTATATGTATGTATGGAGGTCAGCTACAATAGATCATACATCACATTCTTGTCAAGTTTTAAATATTTTATTCATTTTATAAATATAAATGATTAAAAGATTACTTCACTTTTCGTAAATTGACCAATACAAGCCCCCGTAGCATGAGGCGTGTGAGAGCGTGTATGTCGCGTGAGAAGTGAGAAACTGACAGATTGTTCATACAACATCTGTCAGTACCTCACTTCTCACGTGACATCTACGCTCTCACACGCCTCATGCTACCTATACAGTAGACCGAGGCTAGTGAGATACGTTTGTGACATGAGAAGTGAGAAACTACAGATTGCTCATACAAAATCTGGCAGTACCTACGAGTAAATCAGTGTTGTGGGTTATGATATAACTCACAACAAAATGCTGAGTCAGGTGCTCTTTTGTTGCTGACGTAAGCCAGGACATGAAAAGAAAACCAATTTTTGTTTTATTTGTTTGTTTTATTTTATTTATTTTACTTTTTTTAAAATCAATTTTGTACTTTTTTTGTAATTTCGGTATATGTTTTGTGTATTTTTTGTTAGTCAGCAACAAATAAAAATCTCTCTCTTCTTTTTTTTTTTTTAGTAACTTCTCACATGACCTACTCGCTCTCACATGCGTCATGATAATTTTTTGAAAGACTCAATAAGGAAAATTAAGCGTCCTTGCTTTTAGAGTCTTTTAGTGGGTTATTTAATTAACTAAATATTTCACGTATGTAAATGTATGTTGCCGTGTAGTGCCGGCTTAGAATGTCGCTACCCCTTTCTACCCACGGGTATCGTAAGAGGCGACTAAGGGTATTGGGGCTATTTATTGGATTTTTGGGCGATGCGGTTGGAGACCCGTCACCAAAAACCTTTATTTTACCGCCTTTTCCCCACTCAACTTCCAAAAGTGGCTGAGGAATTTATAATTCCTTGGCTCTGGCTACCCTTTTTAGGGAATTATAGCCGTGAGTATATGTATGTATGTAAAATATCTAAAATATTTGGTAAAACACAGGTTTTTTGAGAATATTCATTAAGATGCTAAAGATTGTGCAAATTTTATACATTTATACATTGAGATCAAATTAGGACTAATTTGTATGACGAAAGAATAAACACAATTTTATTACAATGAAAACTTTAAAAAAATGCGCTTTCCAATTAAATTGTCAGTCTAAAACATAAAGTTCATCTGTGTGTGTCCTTTCAATTTACACACACACGCATATTATTTACACAGTTATTTTTGTACAAACTTACATTTTTTTATAATAAAATACTTTTGTTATGTTATTCTTACTTCCATATCCCATACAACCTTAACTTTCAACATGGATTGCTTTTACACTAATCATACATCAATTACACTAACACATTTGTTTTTTTAAAATCTTTTTTTTTTGACAAATGAAAGATGTGTTATTTTAAGTATATGACAGAGACAGCAATACATTTACACAAAACACTGAGAATCGGAGCTTAATATTTAACTATGACTTTAATCCTATTGTGGTTATATTCCATTGTGTATTAAGTAACGAGAAAAATGTTAACACCGCGATATCATGGTCTGAGTGAGACGGCGCTATGTGAGCGAGCGAGACACTAGATGTGCGAATGAGAGCTCGCTACAATATCATTTCCCATGTTATAAAATTAGATGGAATGTCCATACATAGGAAACGTCTGAAATGAATGCACTAAAATTAATAATCTAAATAATCTGGTGTACTCAGAATACAGTCATTTGTAATTTCAAATGCTTTAAAACAATTCTAAATGCTGCAATTGGTTAAAAAAAATTGTTTAAGTATATCATTGAGTATTTAAAGTGTAACTAAATTTTCGTGTAGTGTCGGCTTAGAATGTCACTACCCCTTTCTACCCACGGGTGTCGTAAAAGGCGACTAAGGGTGTGGGGCTTTTGAAAGTGTTTTTGGGCGATGCGGTTGAAGAGCTGTCACCAATCGTACTTTATTTCTACTATCTTGTCCACTATCAACTACCAAATGTGGCTGATGAGTTTCTCTGAAGCTCTGGCTACCCCTTTTCGGATTTATGGTCGTGAGTATATGTATGTAAGTATATTATTGAGTATTTAAAGTGTCACTAAATTGGTAAATTAAAAAAATATATATACAAGTGAACAGCGATGGTGTTAAAACATTTAAAGCAATAGGCTATTTGACTGTAATAAAAATATACATTTCTTTTATTTCATTAGTCTTAATATTTCTTTTTTGGAGCAATATGTAATAATGCGAGATAAAAATATTGCATTATTTCACTAAAATCCGTCTTCTAAAATAAGTATTTTAGATGCAACTGTCACGTGACTAAAAACGACCGTGATTGGCTATTTCTATAATGACGTAGATCGCGCATAAACAGACTGTGTATCGCTTCGCTCATTGGTGTTTAATGCGGAATTGACGTCATTCGTGCTACAGCCGCCATATTACTTAAAGTCGCGTTTTCGCGGCATATTTGAATATTGCATTTTCTTTTTCGATATTTTAATAAAATAGCTAAAATGAAGACAGAAAAATCTTTTTTAGTGCTCCTTATAAACAAATTAACACCGTAAGATAGTATTAAAAACTTAGTCAAATGGCCTATTGTGTAAAACTTCCAGCCTCATAATCATAACATATGAATAAAAAGGCAGTTTTATGTCTGAGTTATGGAAAAGGAACTTATTTAAAGTAACACCCCTACCCCTTCAAGGAATTTATAGCCGTGAGTATATGTATGTTAAAGTAATGCTTCACAATGGCCCTCAAGTCTTCACTAATTTCAATAAACTAACTTAACTTAAAAGAGCACCAATATGATTTCCATTTAAAAGGACAAAATCAAAATTTTTACTTTTTTGAATTTGTGATTTACAGCTCATACTAAAAATAAAAAATAAACAGCTTTAAAGTCTTTTTTTCACATATTTTTTTGTGCATAAACTCATAAATCCGTTTGTCTACTGGTTACGACCAAAGAAAATAATTATTTCACATAACTTCGAAGACTACAGAAATGAAAGTTTATTTTTCGTTACTTTACGAAGTTTTATATCTAATATTGAATTAAATAACAATATATACATGATCACAACATCGGTGATAATGAGATATAAAATACATGATTAATTATTTAGTAGCTGTAGTGGCTTAGAATAGCACTATCCCATTTCTTTCCGTACGTGTTCGTAACGGGCGACTCAGGGTATTTGGGCTTTAAGTAATTTTTAACGATGCGGTTGGAAACCCATCACTAACAACCTTAATTTTATAATCTTTTTTCCACTCAAAAAAGATTATATTAGAAAGATTATTGCCGTGTAGTGCCGGCTTAGAATGTCGCTACCCCTTTCTTCCCACGGGTGTCGTAAGAGGCGACTAAGGGTATTGGGGCTTTTTATTGGATTTTTGGGCGATGCGGTTGGAGACCCATCACCAAAAACCTTTATTTTTACCATCTTTTCCCCACTCAACTTCCAAAAGTGGCTGAGGAATTTCTAATTCCTTAGTTCTGGCTACCCCTTCTAGGGAAATATAGCCGTGAGTATATGTATGTATGTATGTTTTTCCACTCAACTTCCAAAATTGGCTAAAAGCCCTTTAATTATTTTAATCCCTGTACTCGTGATTTTTAGCCGTGTATGTATGTTATTTATATTTATATATAATCAATATGTATTATGTTATATTCTCATTATCACCGCAACCTACACTGTGAACACAAATTTACAGACGTACATATAGCCCCACGAAACGGCCACCCATCCACTGCTGACCGCGGCAATATTGCTTCACTATTGTTTATATACTTCATGCGTAGTTACTGGGACTCGGTCCGCGACTGCTGTGGGCTGAATTTGGGTACGATGGTTCCAACCTGTAAAACAACAGGAGTTTAGCTTAGATTTAAGCTGTGTAGTGTCGGCTTAGAATAGCACTACCCCATTTCTTCCGGTGGGTGCACGTAAGAGGCGACTAACGGTATTGGGACTTTTTAAGGGATTTTTGGGCGATGCGGTTGGAGACACATCACCAACAACCTTTATTTTACCATCTTCTCCCCTCAAACTTTCCAAAAGTGGCTGAGGAATTTCTAATTCCTTAGCTCTGGCTACCCCTTCTAGGGATTTATAGCCGTGAGTATATGTATGTATGTACTAATATTATAAAGAGGAAAGATTTGATTGTTTCTTTGTCTCGAATAGGCTCCGAAACTACTGCACCGATTTGAAAAATTCTTTCATAGTTGGAAAACTACACTATCTTTGAGTGACATAAAGAAGATAAGATAAGATAAGAAAAACATTTATTCATTGCTACACAGTTAACAATATAACTAAAAACATTAAAAACATAGGCTATATTCAGTTTTTTTTAAATAGGGTTCCTTCCCAAAACTCTGATAAGATCGCCCTTTCTACCCACGGGTATCGTAAGAGGCGACTAAGGGTATTGGGGCTTTTTATTGGATTTTTGGGCGATGCGGTTGGAGACCCATCACCAACAACCTTTATTTCACCATCTTTTCCCCACTCAACTTTCCAAAAGTGGCTAAGGAATTTCCAATTCCTTTTTTTTATTAAAAAAAAGAGAGTGAAGTTTTATCTCTCTTTTTTTCTTTCAATGCCGCTATACAAAAACTATCGATTTAGCTACCCTTTTAGGGAATTAGTCGTGAGTATATTTACTAACCTGTATCGTCGTCTTTGCGGGGACAAAGCTCTGGGGCAATCGAGAGCACCTGAAAATAATATACAAAAGGTGATTTATTTGAAAGAAAAGCCAAAAAAAATGCAGAAAAAAACCAATTCAAAAGAAAAGGAAAAAAAAAATCAGTTCAATTACTGTATAATAATAATATACGTATATATGTATGGTTATCATAATCTTAAGAGTGTAAAAGTGACAATGATAGAGCGTAAATAATTTAAGGTGAATAATAAAAGAAGGAAAGAAAAATTTCGCTTTTTTTTACATACATACATATACTCACGGCTATGAATCTCTTGAAATGGTAGCCAGAGCTAGGGAATCAGAAATTTCTCAGCCACTTCTGGAAGTTGCGTTTTTTTACTTTTCATTATTTATATATAAAAAAGGCGTAAGGTGGTGTACGAGAGAGGCGACTAACGGTTTTGGGGCTTTTAAGGGATTTTTGGGCGATGCGGTTGGAGACCCATCACCAACAACCTTTACTTTACCATCTTTACCCCACTCAATTTTCCAAAAGTGGCTGAGGAACTTCTAGTTCTATATTATAATAAAATAATCCCCACATGAGGTTCCGCATGAATAAAACAATTCTAATTATGTAAGAAATGGTTGAAATGTTGAGATAATATTTACCAGTGTCTCGCAGGTCACGTGGTAGCGACGCCATACTTCCGGCCGAGAGACGCGCTTCTATCAACAATAATATAATACAGTATTATTTATTTATATTCAGATAAAGACGAGTTATTAAATTTTTTAAACATGTGTATATATTGCATGTACGCTGTGTAGTGTCGGCCTAGAATAGCACTACCCCATTTATTTACATGGGTGATCGTAAGAGGCGACTAAGGGCATCGGGTTTTTTAAAGTGATTTTTGGGCGATGCGCAGGGTTGGAAATAAAAGTTTTTTTAAAATTTTTATTAACTGTTTTTTATAGTTCTTTACTATTTTTTTCCTCTATGTAAAATAAGATATTGAATCGAGCAGAGGCAATATATTTAAACGCTAACCGAGGACCTTAAAGTATCATTAAATTAGGGGAATAACATCGATTTCGGGGAATAACTTTTGCGTCTGCTGAGCTGGGAATGTGACGGAGCGGTTCTTCCCGCCCCGGGACTTTACCTGAGGGTATTTTTGTTGGACACTACGGATTTTACATACATACATATGTATGTAAAATCGTGAGTATATACTCACGGCTATAAATCCCTGGAAGGGGCAGCCAGAGCTAAGGAATATAGAAATTCCTCAGCCTCTTTTGGAAAATTGAGTGGGGTAAAGATGGTAAAGTAAAGGTTGTTGGTGATGGGTCTCCAACCGCATCGCCCAAAAAACCCTTAAAAGCCCCAACACCGTTAGTCGCCTCTTACGTACACCCACCGGTAGAAACGGGGTAGTGCCATTCTAAGCCGACACTACACGGCTTTTATTGATTTTATTATTGATTCACGGATTTTATTGATCATTTATATTGCGAAATTCATGCATAACGATAACAGCTTAAAAATGTCATGTACGGGGTGGAAAAAACATGCGATTTGGGAACAATTCATATCGATTCTTCAAGAAAATACTCCACTGCAGGATAACAGGGTGCGATATAGAAAAAGTAATCAAAAACTAGTTGGACTTGTGAAAAGAATGGAGGCACACTTTCAGAAATGCCGAAACATTCCTGAATCTGATTTAAATATTGACGAAGACTGTGTGGTAGATGTGGACGCTGCTGTTCGTCAGATGATTGTTGACTGTATTGATGATCGTATAGCAAATTATTGTTTTTCAAATTGTTATTATTTTATATTGTTTGTGCTAAATTTGATTAAAAAAAAGCGACGTGATAAGCTCAACAGAAGAACACCGGTTATCGTGCAAACGACTAGTGTTCAAATCCTGGGTCGGGCCTACACCAATTTGTCTTTTCTAAAGACATATGTGTGTGGTTAATTTATCATGGTTGCTAACGGTGAGGGAAAACATCGTGAGGAAACCCACATGGCTGAGTTGTACTTAGTCATGTGACAGTGTATTCGTACAAAACGGCGATAGGCCTGCCCCCTATCACGTGAGTACACTGTCTAAGCAAAACGTGGGTACTCTGAACAGTAGACAATAGACTAGAGTAGAGAGCGAAAATTTGTGAAAATCAAAATTTTGTCAAATTGAAACACTCTAATGTATGTTTAGTATAACACTTACCGTCGTATCTCCTCGGTCGTGGTAAAGTTGAAACGGCTGGCCGTGGTAGACAACGAACTAGAAAAAAACATATTTTTAATAGATTTATCACGATTTTTTAGAATTGAGGTTTAGAAACATAAAATTCTTGCGTTTTGCCGAATTAAAAATCTTGTAAAATTAAAGTTGTTCTATAAGTTTAAGATGATAAAAAACATCTTTGCCTATCCCAATGCGAGCAACAAACAATTTTAAGTAAGGAAATTAACATATAATTAATTTATTATCATATTTTAAAAGTTTGCCGTGTAGTGTCGGCTTAGAATAACACTACCCCATTTCTACCCGTGGGTGATCGTAAGAGGCGACTAAGGGTATAGGGGCTTTTTAAGTGATTTTTGGGCGATGTGGTTGGAGACCCGTCACCAAAAACATTTATTATTACCATCTTTTCCCCAATTAACTTCCAAAAGTGGCTGAGGAATTTCTCATTCCAAGGCTCTGGCTACCCCGTTAAGGGATTTACAGCCGTGAGTATATGTATGTATGTATTTTAAAAGTTCACTTATGAAGTATAAACACATTTGAGATTAATCAATTGAGAAAAGAAACATTTTCGACACCAGCAGGAGTCGAACCAGCGACCTCCCGATCAACGCAACTAACATGTTTTTAAACACACATACATACATACATATACTCACGGCTATGAATCCCTGAACGGGGTAGCCAGAGCTTTGGAACGATATCCTCAGCTACTTTTGGAAGTTGATTGGGGAAAAGATGATAATAATAAACGTTTTTGGTGACGGGTCTCCAACCGCATCGCCCAAAAAACACTAAAGAAGCCCCTATACCCTTAGTCGCCTCTTACGATCACCCACGGGTAGAAATGGGGTAGTGTTATTCTAAGACACTACACGGCAAATATAATAATTTCATGTTTTTAAACAAAACAAAAAAATATTTCGCGTCAGTAGTCACTTTGCACCATAGCTCAATTGGCAGAGCAACCAGGCAACGAGCGGGAGGTCGCGAGTTCGAGTCCTGCTGGCGTCGAAATATTTTTAACCAACTTCAAAAAATAAGGTTCTCAGTTCGATTGCCAATTGTTTGTTTGTATGTATGTATGTATGTCCGCGATTATCTCGCGTTTGGCTCAAGCTATTTGGATGCGGTTTTCAGTAAAGTATTTGTTCTTTCCTTAATTGATTAGTAATAAACCCCAGAAGAGGTTTCCATGAACAAAACATTCTAATTACATACGTGATTGGTGAAATATGTTTATTATTTGAAATGTATATATAAACTAGTGGTTAAATATTTTTTACTGCTTACATCCTACGATATTTAGCGTGATGATAAATGTTCTATGACCTTATCTCGGTTCTTAGCTAACACTCTACCAATTTTTAACCAAATCCGTTCGGCCTTTCTTGAGTTATAAATAGTGTAACTAACACGACTTTCTTTTATAGCGCACGCTTAACACTACAGTGACCTATGTCAAAATCGATGAATTGAGTTACAATACTTCACAGACCTTAAAAAGCATGCGTTACAATACAACATATGAATACGAGCCGATAAAGACCTAAGTGAAATTGAACCTTTTTGTGTTAAGAATACAGGTGTTTTCTCGTGCCTATGTTGTAGTTGTAGAGCATGCTTTTTAAGGTATGTGAAGTATTGTAATTCAATTCATCAAAATTTTGACATAGGTCACTGTAGTATTAAGTGTACGATATACATAGATAATAACATACCATTAACGACGTCATCCAAAACTCTTGGCGAGTGTCCTCTCTCGCTGCGACCAGAACTGGTACGATCGTCTTGCTCGCGGATCTACAAATAACATAATAACATAACATACATAAACGTTCACGCCGTTTATCCCCGAAGGGGTTGGCAGAGGTACCAATACTCCTGAACTCACATGGCAAGCGCCATCTAGTTTCCAGAGAAGGTACCCACGTTTTGCTTAGACAGTTTACTCACGTGATAGGGGGCAGGCCTATCGCCGTTTTGTACGAATACACTGTCACATGACTAAGTACAACTCAACCATGTGGGTTTCCTCACGATGTTTTCCCTCACCGTTAGCAACCATGATAAATTAACCACACATATGACTTTAGAAAAGACAAATTGGTGTAGGCCAATTGGGCGGGTGTTCTACCCACTGGACTATCATGTCGCTTATATATATTGATATTTATTTATTTATTTATTCAAGGCACACCAACAGCATTATAACATAATTTGCATTCACATTCATTGTACAGTTTTGGTCAGTTATAATGCCAACAACAGTGCACACAGCATTGACAATATTATAACTTAAAGATATAACTAAAAATTTGATTAAAAACTATAATAAAATAAAACTAGAATAGACAATTAAAATTCCCAACATTAATAGTAAATTAGAAAAAAAAATTAATAAAATAATAAAAAATAAAGTGATAATACCAAAACATTTGAAAATTTGTATTTAATAAGAAGTTAAATAATGAAAAAATTATAATAATAATTGATTGAAATTATTTATCTTATTTTTAACTATTTTCTTAAATAAGAGATTACTACCCTTTTTTAACACGCTTATATTAGCTTCACCTGTATGTAAGTATTGTTTGTAACCGACTGTTTTAAACTCGGTTATGACGCACTTTAAACAGACCGTTTTAATTCAAAATTTGTAAAATTATCCAGAATCAGCGACAATATAATAATTTCAAGTTGCCAGTACTAAATAAAATGCAGTTTTAAAAACTAAAAAACACGCTTTTGAAGTATTTCTAATTAAATCTCTAGAAGGGGTAGCCAGAGCTAAGGAATGAGAAATTCCTCAGCCACCTTTGGAAAGTTGAGTAGGGAAAAGATGGTAAAATAAAGGTTGTTGGTGATGGGTCTCCAACCGCATCGCCCAGAAATCCTTTAAAAGCCCCAATACTGTTAGTCGCCTCAAGAAGAAATGGGGTAGTGCTATTCTAAGCCGACACTATACAGCAAAAATAATTTTTAATGTAAGCTAAAAATGTTTAGAACAAGAAATACTAGTATTATTGTGAAAAATCGAGGGTAGCTGTGTAATATTTTTTGTCTATAGAGCAACTGATGCCATTTCACGATAATCATAATATCCTCGCTCTTACCATTTTTAGCTCATATTAGGAATTATTTGTAGCTTTTTAGTTAGAAATACTTCAAACGCCTGTTTTTTACTTTTTTAAAACTATATTTATTATAAATTCATTCACCATCTTTTCCAAACGCTACTTTCAAAAGTGGCTGAGTAATTTCTAATTCCCTAGCTCTGGCTACCCCTTCAACGCATTTATAGTTCTATTATTAATAATAGATTTAAACAACAAATAATGTCTGCCAATCTCTTTTTGTTTGTTTACTCAAATAGTTTTCAAAATCGCGTTCCAAACAAATAAACGAATCGTTCCTATAAAATCATTACTATAGGTAAATTAAATATAAATAATTAATATAATTAGCTGTGTAGTGTCGGCTTAGAATAACACTACCCCATTTCTTCCGGTGGGTGTACGTAAGAGGCGACTAACGGTATTGGGGCTTTTTAAGGGATTTTTGGGCGATGCGGTTGGAGACCAACAACCTTTATTTTACCATCTTATCTCCATTCAACTTCCAAAAGTGGCTGAATAATTCCTTTTTACTTAGCTCTGGCTACCCCTTCTAGGGATTATAGCCGTGAGTATAATTATGTATGTATGTAAATTAAAATACTCACCGAAGAGTTATCTCTTAACCTCGGAGTATGCGACGCTCGTAGCGCTCGCGATCCTGAAAATTATGTATTTTTAAAAATAAAAAAATGACCAAGGGTAAGCAAAGAGATGTATCAAAAATAGCATAACAAATTTTTCAGCAGAAAGGATATATTGTTTTATATTTAACGAGAAATATTTAAAACCAAAATTTATTGTTATTTGTTGTTTTATTTTAAAAAGGAGGGGGGGGTATTTATTTTAGTATTTTCTAAGATTTTCACGATTGCACATTATAATTGAAACAACTTTTGATTTTCGGATATTTTAATCGCGTATTATTACATTATTTTTAAAGCCCTTTAAAAATAATGTAATAATACGCGATTAAAATATCCGAAAATCAAAAGGGTATTTATTTTCCTCCAGAGTAAATACTATCAGTTCTATCGTAGTATCCAGTAGGTTATCGTTGAATAATAGGATACCCTGTATGAGTATAAATGAATACATATATAGTTAGTTGCCCTCTAGTGTCGGCTTAGAATAACACTACCCCATTTCTACCCGTGGGTGATCGTAAGAGACAACTAAGGGTATAGGGGCTTCTTAAGTGATTTTTGGGCGATGTGGTTGGAGACCCGTCACCAAAATCATTTATTTATTATTACCACCTTTTCCCCAATCATATTCCAAACGCTGCTGAAGAGTTTATAATTCCTTAACTCTTGCTACCCCTTCTAGGGAAATATAGCCGTGAGTATATGTATGTATGTATATAGTTACCATGCGGCGGTACATGGGCGGCCCCGTCTCCTAAATCTAGTTGCAACACCGCTCCGCCATACCCTGGAATTTACATTTATAATATTATTTTACACTTCAAATGATTTCAGCTTAAAATAACGCTAAACCTATTATTTTCTTAACATCCTTTCTTTTAAGTGATGGTGAGCCGATATGGCTGAAGAATTATCGGATGAGTATTAAAACACATGACAAAGGCCATCTGCCTTTCTTCTTATAAGCTCGCGCGAAGTGAAAACTGAAATACGTCCCAATTGGGACGTCTTGCCATTGCATTGATAAATGCTAAATTTTTGATTGAAAAAACCCCTTTAACTATACTAGTGTCGGTTTGGAATAGCACTAACTCATTTCGTTAACTTAAATTAAATTTACTTTAATTTTACTAACTCGCTAACACCAGTAAATGGTGTAACGGAACAAGCAAATACAAATTTTCGCGCGAGTGGTCACTCGATACCATAGCTCAGTTGGCAGAGCGGCGGAGGCGTGTACCCGAGGTCACAAGTTCGATCCCCACTGGTGTCAAATGTTTCTTTCCTTTATTTGTTAGTAATAATACCCACTTGAGGTTTTCATGAACAAAACATTCTAATTATGTTAATGTATTCTATTTTTATTCACTTAACACACAGAGAAATAATCACCTCTTTACTACAATTTAATTGCCGTGTAGTGTCGGCTTAGAATGTCAGTACCCCTTTCTACCCACGAGTGTCGAAAGAAGCGACTAGTGTATCGAACTTTTTTAAGTGGTTTTTAGGCGATGCGGTTTGAGACCCATCGCTTAAGACACTTTATTTCTACCATCTTCTCTCCTGAAAGGAGTTCTTGCAAATGTGGCTTGCAGTTTCTAGCTCTCAAGCTCTGGCTACCCTTTTTTGGGATTCACGGCCGTGAGTATATGTATGTATTTAGTAAAAGTACACTCACATTGTGCCCTACAATAAGGTCGTTCGCTCAACAAATGTGTATTTCCGTCCGGAGCTAAAGCCACATCCGGTAAAACACCGCCGGCCCATCTGAAATTAAAACAATAAATTAATTATTTATTCAGGAAATTAAAATTAAAATTCTTAAGTCAATAACTATTTTGTGCTCAAAAAATGGTTAACAAAAGACAATCATAAAAGTTTTTGCGAAATATGATATCAGAAATGACTAAGTGCAACTAAGCCAAGTCGGTTTCCTCACAATGTTTTCCCTCACCGTTAACAACCATGATATATTCACCACACATATGATGGAGTATAGTGTTTATACATAAATATATATATACCTTTGAGTTTGTGCCGCTGGTTCCCGCCGGGTAGAATCTGCAAAAAGCATTTAAAACAGTTATAAAGTGTTGAGAAATATTTGACGTAAAGAATTGACTTAAAACCTCGTACTATAGTTTGTATAGTAATTATAAATTTTATTTTATTTTATTTTATTTTGAATTTTATTTATTTTTATTGATTATTACTTTTTTTGATGAATTTCCTTTTTTATTGATTTTTATTATTTTGATTTTATTCTTTGTGACATAACTTTTAATTGACATGTTTTTATAATTTTAATTTATTTGTATTTTGAAGTTTTCATTTTGTGTTGTATGTAATGGCTAAATATGGGCTACTAGCCTAAAATAACTGATTTTTATTTTATTTATTTAATTTTATTAAAAAAATATGATCTACAAGTCAAAGGACAAACCATCTCAACTAGCGTTGCCAGACGTCCCGTATTTCCCGGGACGTCCCGTATTTTAGGTCTAATTTGAAATGTCCCGCCGGGATAGCCTCTGTCCCGTATTTTAGCCATGACCTCTATGTAGCCACGCATCAATTTCTTCTTACAAATCAATCAATCTACGTTCGATTATTACGCACGCAGATTTTTTATAAGTGAGTTTTGGACTATTTGCAGTTATTGTTATACACACATATACTCACGGCTATAATTCCCTTGAAGGGGTAGGCAGAGCTAAGGAGTTAAATTCCTCAGCCACTTTTGGAAAGTTTAAAGGGGAAATGATGCTAAACTAAAGGGTTTTGGTGATGGTTCTCCAACCGCATCGTCCAAAAATCCAATAAAAAGCCCCAATACCCTTAGTCGCCTCTTACGACACCCGTGGGTAGAAAGGGGTAGGTGTGCCGCGTAGTGCCGGCTTAGAATGTTATTATTATAATTGTATTGATTTTTATAAATATGTAAAAAGTAACAAAAATATGTTAAAACTTACTTGCTCCTAGTTTCGTTTTATCATTTGTCCCGGGTAAAGAACTTAAATCTCGTATTTTAAGCATTTTTATACATTTGTCCCGTATAAGCCGAAAAAAAAATCTGGCAACCCTAATCTCAACATTCCTTTTCCTATCTTTTTCACAATATCATCTTTCACACCGCACTTTTCACGAGTCACACTATTTCTGACTCGATCACACAACCTAACATTAAAAATGTGTCACAAAACACATGTAGGGATTTAACTAATCTGTGTGCATGACATCTGTCAACTCATGTTGTACTTCTCTTTCTTAACATGAATTTTCTCTCTTTATCTCTATCTCTCTCTCTCTATCTCTTTATCTCTCTCTCTCTTTGACATGATGGCTGTTTGATGGAAGAATAAAACGCAACACTCCATGAAACGTCAATGAGCTGTCATGTCAATTTCAAAAGTCAAATTCTATTGAATTGTCTCTGCGTCAAGTATTGATTGAAATAAAATAACCCCTTCAACACTCAATTACTTTCCTCTGTAAATAAGTAAATAATAGTAGAGGAAATTCCTATACTGCTTAATCTCTCTCTCTCTCTCTCTCTCTCTCTCTCTCTCTCTCTCTCTCTCTCTCTCTCTGACATGGTTACGGCTTAAGTTTGGGTGAAGAATAAAATCGTACAACTGCGAGTATCTCATTCCCATCCGTCACACATACCCGTAGTTCCTCGCAGCGACCCGCGACCGCGGCAACACGCGTCTCTGTCCGGCGCGGGCGCGGGGTCCGCCTCGCTCCACGGGGCTGGGGGGGTAATGCTGGGGAACGAAATGATGGGGGTTAATATTACTTTTTTATATTATAGCTGTGTAGTGTCGGCTTAGAATAGCACTACCCCATTTCTTCCGGTGGGTGTACGTAAGAGGCGACTAACGGTATTGGGGGCTTTTAAGGGATTTTTGGGCGATGCGCATGCGGTTAGAGACCCATCACCAACAACCTTTATTTCACCATCTTTTCCCCACTATCATTTCCAATAGTGGCTGAGGAATTTCTAATTCCTTAGCTATGGCTACCCCTTCTAGGGATTTACAGCCGTGAGTATATGTATGTATGTATGTACGTACATAGACTCACGACGATAAATCCCTTAAAGGGGTAGTCAGGGCTGTAGAATCAGAAAATTCTTCAGGCACTTTTGGAAGTTATGTGAGGAATAGATTGTAATATAAATGTTTTTAGTGATGGGTCTCCAACCGCATCGCCAAAAAATCACTTAAGGCTGTGTTCAGAGGTAACCTGACCGTTCAGTCCTGACCATCAGCTATAATCATATTTTCAAATGAAATTTTAAAGAGCGTTCAGAGCCGTCCTGACCATTCCGTACGCATGTCAGTACGTAATTTTCATACGCAGCCTTAATCAGGTATGCATGTATATCTATATCATATATCTTTACAGCCGAGATAGCTTTTAACTATGAGCCTTGGGCAGACCTTTGAGGAGCTGTACGTTGTTATATCTTCAGTGGTTTTCGCGGCGTTCGCGATTAAAGCAAGTTTTTTTTGTGTTTTTTTACACCTTTTACACATTATCAGTTTTGGTAAGAAACACTATTAAAAAAAACCAAATATAGCCTATGTCACTCAAGGATAGTGTAACTTTCTTACAATAAAAAGAATATTCTAATCTGTACAGTCGTTTCGGAGCCTATTGAAGACAAACAAACAATCAAATATTTCCTCTTTATAATATTATTTTAAAATATATAATTATAGATATATATATCTGTGTTACAAGCTATATAGATACTCACTCTGGCGGATGCTCTATCGGCAGTTCATCTCTCAATAAATCTGCGAATTCGTCAGACAAACCCGCCTCGCGGACTGCGCGAAGACATAACTGGGAAAATATTAGAAAATAATTATGTATGCATAATCGGTTTTGCATGAAACCCTTATGTGGGGATTATTATTAATCAAATGAGCAAAAAAATTTTGACATCAGCGCGACTCGAACCCACAACCTCGGGATCACGATGTGAGGATAATATTTATTTGCTTAATTGATTAGTAATTCAAAATTAATGTTAAGCTAGTGTTATATATTGCCGTGTAGTGCCGGCTAAGAATGTCACCACCCCTTTCTACCTACGGGTGTCGTAAGAGGCGATAAAGTGGTTTTTGGGCGATGCGGTTGGAGACCCATTACCAACGATACAGTTCTACCATCTTGTCCCCTGTCAACTTCCAAATTTGGCTGAGTTCCTATCTCTGAGACTCTGGTTATCTCTTTTGGGATTTATAGCCGTGAATTTATGAATAAAATACGTACATATATATAACACTTATGGAACTCACTACCAGTTGACATACGGCTGTCATCATCACTAAATATATTTAAAAATAAACTGGGGCCCAATTCTACACGACCATCTTTTCTGTATGTCGGTCTTAGGTGTATCAAAACTGTGGTTTTGGCATTCTCGAAGCAAAATTGACAAATGTCATTTGTGTCACTGTCACAATAGTGAGACAGCTAAGATCTTATTTGCTATTCTACAAGGCCATTTTACGTCACTTTTTGACACATTGACGTATTTGGTATTCTGCAAATTAACGATTTTTTTAGCGTTATGATGATTGAACGAATGATTCACCAAATCGGTATTCTAAGCGTTTTTAAGAGTTCTTTTGACAGCTGTCTGAAGCTACAATCCACCATAATGCTACAGTTTTTCGCCTAAAAAACAACAGTAGCTTTTTGTGTATTGTTTCATACATTCGAAAAAATTTTTTTTTGTGGAAAATGATTATGAATATTTATTTGAATGTATTTACACATATTTTATTGGATTTTATTTATATTTTACTGAAAATTTAAAGATATCAATAAAATATGCGTTTTTTGTGACAATTTTTTTTCTGATAAAAATATCTTATTCAAAGTTCGAAAATATTTCAAATGTATCGAAGTAGATTTCGTTTCAATGTGGCTCAATGAAAATCGATATGATAAATGCAGTTACACTTATTCAAGAAAACGTTAACTCATTATGAGGTCCCAGTCAAAGTAGATATAAGATAAATATGTTCTTAAATTATCATGGTTGTTAACGGTGAGGGAAAACATCGTGAGGAAACCCACATGGCTGAGTTGTACTTAGTCATGTGACAGTGTATTCGTACAAAACGGCGATAGGCCTGCCCCCTATCACGTGAGTACACTGTCTAAGCAAAACGTGGGTACCTTCTCTGGAAACTAGATGGCGCTTGCCATATGAGTTCAGAAGTATTGGTACCTCTGCCAACCCCTTCGGGGATAAACGGCGTGAACGTTTATGTTATGTTTATGTTTTTATAGCAAAACAGCAGAATAACACTACCCCATTTCTACCAGTGGGTGGTCATAATAATAGGAGTGTATGGGTTACCCTCAGTGATTTCGCGTGGGCTTTCTAGTGATTTTTGGTCGATATGGTTAGAGAGCCCGGCACCAACAATTATTTATTAATACCATCTTTTCACCACTCAACTTCCAAAAGTGACTCAGGAATTTCTCATTCCAAAGCCTTTAAGGCATTTACAGTAGTACAGACCTAAGCAGAGGTTCCCAAACTAGGCTAGGTCTGTATTATGGGAAACCAGTTTATATGTATGCATGTCAGTTTCATCACCAACACCCCTATGATATTTCGTGTGATGATACACGTTACTTTTGAATAATTCCAACGTTTAATTTAAAAAAAATTTTTTTATATCGGTTGAGCTATTGGGGAATTAGGAACCTATACATACAAACAAATATCTCTCCTTTTGGAAATTTGATATCATAGACAAGAGATTTTGAGATGATTGGCTGATTAGTGTACAGTCGGATATATATACATACATACATACATATACTCACGGCTATAAATCCCTAGAAGGGGTAGCCAGAGCTAAGGAATTGGAAATTCCTAAGCCACTTTTGGAAAGTTGAGTGGGGAAAAGATGGTGAGATAAAGGTTGTTGGTGATGGGTTTCCGAATACATCGCCCAAAAATCTCTTAAAAGCCCCAATACAGTTAGTCGCCTCTTACGTACACCCATCGGAAGAAATGGGGAAGTGCTATTCTAAGCCGACACTACACAGCAAATATACACTACACAGTATATATACACTACACTATATATATACTACAGTGTATATATACTTTGTATATATATGTATATATTAATAGGCTTAAGGTAAAATAAAAGTCAGGATCATGTGCGGCCACACTACGAAAACCGAAAACATCATAGTTTGCCTATGTACTAAACGTATGCATTGTAAATTATGCTAGGTAACGACTATATAAAGCCTAAGCGAAAACAGTTAAGCTTTTCGTTTTATAGTTATTAACGTTGCCGTTAGCCCTCAAAAAAGTTATTCCTAATTAAATTATCACAGTTTTCATGCCAGTAAATATTGGCCCTAAGAAACACAGGCGTATATTCAAAGTATAACAATACTCGTGCAAATCCGAAATGGTCCACTAGTAAATTAATAAAGAAACAAGTATCAAGAACATATTATTTATTATATATTTGTAACTAAAGTATAATCACTAAGACGAGCAAAGAACTTTTAATACAAGTTTCGGTATGATAAATATACGCTTTATTATTTGTTAGCTTCTCCTACATGATTTGAAATATAAATGTATATTCTTGGGTAATTTTCAGTTGGTTGATATCTTCCGCAAGGAATTCTTATAAAATAGAGACACCATATGAATGTTCCAGTTTGAAAACTTTAATTAAGCTTCATCGTCACGAATAATTGGTACCATAATCACTGATAGCATATTCATCGTTAAGTTCGTATCATACGAATAGTTCCGCAAACAAATAATGTTTGATATTAACCAGTCCGTTAAATTAATTATTATTCGGTATAAGAAATTTATTCATTAGTTTTCAAAATATGTAATAATGAAAATGAAAATTGACTAATTATAATTTTTTTGTTTGTTTATTGTTTTTTTTTTGTTATTGGCGGTATCTGCCGAATATTTTTTCAGCAATTTCGCCACAAACAGCGTGATTTAGTCTCGCATGTGAATTTTAGTTGTAAGGATTTTTATCATTAAAGCGAAAAAAAAATTATGTAAAAAGAATGAAATTATTAAACAACTAGATCTTGAAGGTATTTAATCAATGGTTAAGTAAAGACTAAGTTACGAGTTATTTATATTTTGGGAAGAACATAAAATTAAAGAAAAAATAATAATGAAATCCCATTATCGCGAATCCCAACTAATTATGTCATCCTTATTGTTATTTTCCAAAAATTATCTTTCTTCTATTTTTTTTCTTTTTAGCTTTGGGTATATTTACAAGCAGCCTTTTTGGCTTAATTTAAATATAATTTATTTAATAACCTGACAATTCATACTTGGTAAAAATTGGAAACATATTTTAAATCATTTACAATTAAATTTTGAAGAAATAATTGAGATCTAGTTACAAAGTCGGGGATGATTCTAGATTAAGAGCATAGGGTACATAATAAATAAAGTGGTAGGTATTTGCAATATCAATATTAGAATAAAAATGGCAATACTGGATTTAAAATCATTCAACTCAATGACCGAATGAGCAAGAAACTGGGCTAAAACGTCAAATTTGGATCACCATACCAGAGACATACACCTAAGATACATCTTAAAAAGATTGTGAATACCCATTAAAAAGTTCTATTAAGTTTGCATTGTGACGTTTAGTGACATGTGACAGAATTTTGACGGTTTTATGTCAAATTATGACAGTTGGAATTTTTTTTTTTCTTAAAGCGAGTTCGTGTTTGGCCAAGAATTTGCGTAATGAGTTTGTAAGAAAAAGTTTTACTTTGAACAGACCGCAAAAATCTTATCTTATAATCACGACTTATTATAAACAAACATAAGGCAAACTTAAAAAAGTCTAATATTTCAGAAAAAAAAGGTCTTGAAACAAAACACAAAAAACTCTTAAACGTGCCACATTTTATCTAACAAATATTTATTTCATCATTAATTAAAGATAAATAATGCAATAAAAATAATAATTTCAAGATTTTCTCTATCAAAATAAAAAAAAATTAAAAGAAAATGATACAAACCTACTCGCGTAAACTCACGAGATTAGTTCCTATCGGAGTAGTCAGAAACTATAAATTTTGTTGGATTTGTAAGACCCTGGCTAACTTATCTAGCTTCTTCTAGTTTTATGAATCTTTTATACATGCTTTTTTATTCTATACACTTCGGGCGTCTGACAGGTTGTGTGAAAAATTTAAATGTATTTATTTTGTTTATTTGACCAATTTGTCACTGGCACAATTATAACAATTCACTACTAACTTATCTGTAGAATGTAAAACAGAGCAAAAGAGAGGTGTCATTTTCAAAACGCAGGGTACCTATAGAGACTTTGAGGAAAAGAAAAAACATTTTTTTACTAACATTGAAAACAGCCTTTAAATTCGCGCTTGTACATCAATAAAAAATTTGGGATAGGTTTGTTTCAATGAAAACTAGTATTTTTCCATATACTAATACTAAGGCAATAATATTTTTAAGACGGTTTGGGCATGATAAGGATGAATAGGTAAATTGGATGTGTAAAAACCCAATGTGGAAGGCACTGGAAAGTGGTGTTAGTAGAGGACGACTACGGAGGACACAATCGGACCAAATAGAGAGTTTTCTCAAAAAGGCAGGCGGCTTCTGTAATAATGTCATGCCTAGAAGACATTCCATTAAAATAAATGATAGTTACGGAGTAGGTACATACATACATAAATACATATACTCACGCCATTAGTTCCCATTGGGGTAGGCAGAGACTATCGATCGCCATGGAGTAGGTACCCGCATAAATTTAACCATTTACGTACCCATACAATTTTATTTTTTTATAACGATGAAATCAAAACTCAGCTCTTTTTTTTGAGACTTCACTTCATCGGTTTGACTTTTAGTTCTCGTTGGGCCTTGACTAACGTCTTTTTAATTTATTGAGGACGTTAACCGTGAGGGAAAATATCGTGAGGAAACTATTATAGCTGAATTATACTTAGTCCTGTCATGTGACAATGTATTTGTAGGTACATTGTTACAGGTTTTTAATTTTGCTATACATATACTCACGGCCATAAATCCCTAAAAAGGTGTAGCCACAGCTTTAGAGCTAAAAACTCCTCAGCCACATTTGGATGTTGATATGGGAGATGATGGTAGAAATAAAGTATCGTTGGTGATGGGTCTTCAATCGCATCGCCTAAAAGTCACTTTAAAAAGCCCCATACCCTTAGTCGCCTCTTACGACACCCATGTAAAGAATTAACCTATAATAAAATATATCGGTCGAATCTTCTAGCAGAAAGTACTCATAAACTGTACATAAAATTTAAATGATATTTCTTTAGTCTTGGGCGATGGTACAGAAATAGGTACAGTTATTGCGGTAGATTTTTAAGATCACTGAAATGACAACACTTATTTGACTTATTAACCCTTAATTGGGCAAAGTGAAAATACTTCCCACCAAAATTTCAACCTTATCATTATTGAAATAGAGATCAAATACAGTGAAAGTTTATTCATTGCTATGCCCGATTAAGGGTTAAAGAATGAATAAATGACTGATTTGGAATGTCAAAATTGACAAAACCATGCTCCGGCAGCTAAGATAATAGAACCGATTACGTTGTAACGACTAAAAATAGAGATACAGTATTGTACTTATTTGACCTACAGACTGTATCAAAACGGTGACGTTTCTTAAAATTGTAGAATTGGGCCCCTGAAATCCCATTTTTTTAAAACCTTAGGTTGGTAGATTTTATAAAGTTAGGTATATGTATTTAATTGTATTTATTATATTATATTATATAAGTATGTATATACATGTCTATTTATTAAGATATTGTATAGTTTATTTGATATAATAATTATTATATATATAATTAATATACAGGTTGTAAATAAGTTATGTTTAGTTAAGTTCTATTTAAGTTGCATATATACTTGATCATAATGTTTTAAAGAGTTGTCTAATTTGTTCCTCACCTTAAAAGTTGACTGGAAGAAATCGCGTTAAGGCGATAAGTCCGCCTTTGTGTACATATACTGTGGTACCCATTATGTAATATACTGTTTGTGTATTTTTGTGTATGCAATAAAGTGTTTTAATAATAATAAACACTTATACATTTACAAGTTTAAATTTTATAAACTATACCACACTAGTATGGGAATAGCAAAGATATACTGGCCAGTACTAGTACGCCCTGCTGTGTATTAACTTATAATTCGTATTTATGCTTAGCTCGAAAATCATTTACACACCGCGATGTAGGATATGAGTGAGACGCTGTTATGTGCGAGTGAGTCCGCTGTAGAGTGCGCTTTAACAGAGGGTCAACTTTTCACATCGAGAACGAAAATAGGCGTACTTATATCTTCTAACCTATATGTTCTTCTAAAATGTATTTCTGTCTAGCTCACACGAAACGAATATTCTAATTTTGACATTTCTGACATATGAGAATACAATGTCAATATGTAATTCGATGAATCTAACGATACTTCCGTAGTTGTCGTTGATTTTATCGAATAGAAAGCGCCAATATTTAGATTGTTCTATACATACCAAAATGACAAAATATGAATATTCGTATCGTGTGAGTGAGACAGATAAATGTTAATATGGGTAGAAGAGATAAGTATAATTTGAATGTTTTTGTTCATGAAAACCTCATGTGGGGATTATTACTAATAAGTAAATGATAAATAAAGGAAAGAAAAATTTGGACACATGCGGGAATCGTACCCGCGACCTCGGGTATGCGCCCCCGTCGCTCTGCCAATTGAGCTACCGTGTCAATACACGGTAGCTGAATTGGCAGAGCGACGGGGGATTGGTAGCCATTGGGCTACCAACGCGAAATTCTTCTATCCTTTGTTTCTTTTACACTTTTAAGTAGTGTTTGCGTTCCCTAGCTCCGAGATAAGTATGCTAATTATTGTACTCTCACCCAAGTTCCCCAACCCACTACACTAACACTCACAAATGCTAGATAATGACCTAAGTTATAAGATGGGATATTTTTATCCCGGAAAATTTAATCATTAAAATATTCAGACATGATTCAACTAATAGTACCGGAAAAAACACCTTAAGCATTGTCCTCGGTCGCATAACCGTGCTCAACATTCCGCGTCTGGAGTTTAGTAGGCCTACTAATTTCAAATCTTATTGGCTCCAGCTTTCCGCAGTCCAGGAGAAGGTAAAGTAAGTAAGTAAAATGTTTATTTGGTATTTAAAACTAAATTACAAACAGTATTTAACAATTAGATGCAAAATGTAATGATACCAAAAAGGTCTTGGCTCAGCATAAAATGTACCCAGCGCAAGTCTCGCAGGACACAAACGCTGAGTACGCTGATTTTTAGCCAACACCTCAAATTTATATCTACTACATACTAACTAATACATAAAGCAAAAATAATAGGTACTGCTAGGAGAGAATTTTAGGTCTGAGGGAATAGTGTTCTGGCGCTTCAGGGCTGTGCGTCAGAAACCAAAGCTTCTTCCTACCAAATTGCAAAATAGTATCAAAGGCTAAATTTACTAATATTATATGGAAGTTTTTGTCTGATTAAGCCTGGGTGTTCCGTTCGATTAGTATTAACCGAACCGTATACGAAAATTTTGATACGGTATATATCTAGTAGTCATACTATTGACAAACAAATTAATGGACATTTATTTTGATGAAAATGGCTGAAACCCTTATTTCTTACAAAAAGATTATTGATGAAGAGTCTGATAAAGTCGTTCGATGAAAAAATGAATCGGGTTAGCCATATAAAAGTTATGGTTGTTTTATGTTTCTGAAGGAACCCTTGCGAAATCCGGGATAAATGATATCCTATATGTTGGCCAAGCTACATTCATACCAAATTTGATCAAGTACCGTCTGGTAGAATTAACGTGATGACAGGACATACAGACAGTCATTTTTTTCAAAAAGCGCAAATTTGGCTTCTGATTATTTGAGAGAACGAAGTGTGTCGGTCAGCTAGTTTATACATATAGTGCACTCACCAGCTGCATCTGCGCGTGCGGCTGTCAGTACGGCCACGCCACAATAAACAAAGCACAACAAGTTGCAAGATTGTCGCTGTCAGTGTCAAAATTTTGTATGCAATTTGACAGCGACAATATTGCAACTTGCGGTACAATCGTCGATGCAAAAGAAACGTAATCAGGGCGCCTTCTAGGGATGTATAGTTGTGAGTATATGTATGTATGTTTGTATGTAACCCTTACAGCCGTGAGTATATGTATATGTAATAGACTAGACTAATCTCATCGTCCGAATTATTAAGATGCAGCAAGTAGTTGTGTATTTTGCAGTATAACAGTATTTTTTCCGGTACTCTTAGTTCAATCAGGCGTGAATATTTTATCATTCAAATTTTTTGGGATAAAAAGTATCCTATTTGTTAATTTGGGTCATTATCTAGCATTCTGCCAAATTTCACTTAAATCCATAGTGTAGTTGAGGAGCGTTTTGGCGTCAAACACACAAACATCCAAACACTCACCAGCTGCAGCTGTCGCGCGGTGGCGGGCGCGGCGGGCGGCGCGGCGGCCAGCACGGCCACGCGGCGGCGCAG